>MCFA01000219.1:0-70471 GCA_002105025.1 Clohesyomyces aquaticus
TCAGCTAGCAGCCCTAACAATCGCTGCAGCCCCAGCAGCTTGACAATTGCTGCATCACCAGCAGCATCGACAATCGCTGCATCGCCAGCAGTGTCGACAATCGCTGCACCGATAGCAGCTTGACCATGGCTGCTTCACCAGCAGCTCGACTACTGCTGCCCTGCCTGCAGCTTGACAATTGCTGCCTCGCTCGCAGCATCAACGCTTGCTGCTTCGCCTGCAGCTCCGACAATTGCTGCATCGCCAGCAGCATCGACAATCGCTGCTTCACCAGCAGCTCGACTACTGCTGCCCTGCCTGCAGCATCGGCAATTGCTGCCTCGCCAGCAGTACCGACAGCCGCTGCCTCGCTAGCAGCACCGACAGCTGGCTGCATCATCAGCAGCTCGGACAATCGCTGCTCCGACAGCAGTAACGACAATCGCTGCTCAAGCCAGCAGCTCGACCATAGCTGGCTGCATCATCAGCAGCACCGACAATTGCTGCCTCGCTAGCAGCATCAGCCAATCGCTGCTCCGCCAGCAGCTTGACAAACTGCTGCACCACCTGCAGCTTAACAATCGCTGATCGGCCAGCAGCTTGAACGACCGCTGCCTTGCTCGCAGCACCGACAATGGCTGCTCCGCTCACAGCTCAACAACCGCTGCTCAGCCAGCAGTTCGAACAATCGTTGCTGAGTCAGCAGCTTGACGACCAACAGCTGCATCACTAGCAGTATCGACGACTGCTGCATCACCAGCAACATCGACAACTGCTGCACCGCCTGCAGCTTGACCATCGCTGCTGAGCTAGCAGCTCGACCATCGCTGCTGAGCTAGCAGCTCGACCATAGCTGCATCACCAGCAGCATCGACAATAGCTGCATCCCCAGCAACATCGACAACTGCTGCACCGCCTGCAGCTTGACCATCGCTGCTGAGCTAGCAGCTCGACAACCTGCTGCTTCGCCCGCAGCCCGACAACAGCTGCCTCGCCAGCAGCATCGACAATAGCTGCATCACCAGCAACATCAACAACTGCTGCACCGCCTGCAGCTTGACCACCGCTGCTGAGCCAGCAGCTCGACAACCTGCTGCTTCGCCCGCAGCCCGACAACTGCTGCACTACCTGCAGCCTAACTACCGCTGATCGGCCAGCAGCCTGAACGACCGCTGCGTTGCTCGCAGCATCGACAATGGCTGCTCCGCCCACAGCCCAACACCTGCCGCTCAGCCAGCAGCTCGAACCAACCGCTGCCCTGCTAGCAGCTCGAACCAGACTGCTGCTCTGCTTGCAGCATCGACCATGGCTGCTCCGCCCGCAGCTCAACAGCCGCTGCTCAGCCCGCAGCTCGAACCACTGCTGCTCAACTAGCAGCTCGAACCACTGCTGCTGAGCTAGCAGCTTCACAACCTGCTGCTTCGCCTGCAGCTTGACAACCGCTGCTCTACATGCAGCATCGACGACTGCTGCACCACCTGCAGCTTGACCACCGCTGCTGAGCTAGCAGCTCGACAATCGGCTGCTCCGCCCGCAGCTCAACAGCCGCTGCTCAGCCTGCAGCTCGAACCACTGCAGCTCAACTAGCAGCTCGAACCACTGCTGCTGAGCTAGCAGCTTCACAACCTGCTGCTTCGCCTGCAGCTTGACAACCGCTGCTCTGCGTGCAGCATCGACCATCGCTGCACCGCCTGCAGCGACAACAATTGCTGCCTCGCTAGCAGCATCGATACCTGCTGCTCTGCCTGCAGCATTAACAATGGCTGCCTCGCTCGCAGCATCAACTCCAGCTGCTCCACCTGCAGCTCGACAACAGCTGCTCCACCCGCAGCTCGGCAACTGCTGCTCGGCCTACAGCATCAACAATTGCTAGCTCGGCCAGCAGACTCGAAAACCGCTGCTTAGCTAGCAGCTTGACAACTGCTGCTCTACCTGCAGCTCGACAACAGGTGCTCCACCTGCAGCTCGACAACAGCTGCTCCACCCGCAGCTCGACAACAGCTGCTCCACCCGCAGCTCGACAACAGCTGCTCCACCTGCAGCTCGACAACTGCTGCTCGGCCTACAGCATCAACAATTGCTAGCTCGGCCAGCAGGCTCGAAAACCGCTGCTTAGCTAGCAGCTTGACAACTGCTGCTCTACCTGCAGCTCGACAACAGCTGCTCCACCTGCAGCTCGACAACAGCTGCTCCACCCGCAGCTCGACAACAGCTGCTCCACCTGCAGCTCGACAACAGCTGCTCCACCTGCAGCTCGACAACTGCTGCTCGGCCTACAGCATCAACAATTGCTAGCTCGGCCAGTAGGCTCGAAAACCGCTGCTTAGCTAGCAGCTTGACAACTGCTGCTTAACCCGCAGCTCGAGAATTGCTGCCTCGCTAGCAGCATCGATACCTGCTGCTCTGCCTGCAGCATTAACAATGGCTGCCTCGCTCGCAGCATCAACTCTAGCTGCTCCACCTGCAGCTCGATAACTGCTGCTTCGCTCGTAGCTCAGCAGCTGCTGCTTAGCCTACGGCATTAACAATCGCTAGCTCGCTAGCAGCATCAACAACTGCTGCTTCGCTTTGCAGCCCAGCAGTCGCTGCTTAGCTAGCAGCTCCAACAACTGCTGCTTAGCTAGCAGCTTGACGTATTGCTGCCTAAGCTAGCAGCTCAGACAATCGCTGCATCGCCAGCAGCACTGACTATAGCTGCCTCGCTAGCAGCACCGACAGCTGGCTGCATTGCCAGAAGCCCAACAATCACTGCTTCACCAGCGGCTTAACCACTGCTGCTTTGCTAACGGCTTGTCAACCGCTGCTTCGCCAGCAGCTCGGACAATGGCTGCTCTCCCAGCAGCTCAGACAATAGCTGCTTCACCTGCAGCTCCGACAATTACTGCTCTGCTAGCAGCTCAAACAATCGCTGCACCACCTGCAGCTTCACTACTGCTGCTCAGCTAGCAGCTTGGACAATCGCTGCTCACGCCAGCAGCTTGAACAATTGCTGGTCCAATCGCAAGCGGCTCTGACAATAGCTGCATCGCTAGCAGCATTAGACAATAAGCTGCTCGGCTAGCAGCTACAGACAATCGCTGCTCCGCCAGCAGCTCCAACCATCGCTGCTTAGCTAGCAGCTCAAAGAACCGCTGCTCAGCTAGCAGCTCGAACGATTGCTGCCCTGCCTGCGGCTCTAACAATTGGTACCCCTCTAGCAGCTACAACTATTGCTGCTCTGCCCGCAGCCCTATCATTGCTGTCTCGCTAGCAGCTCTGACAAATTGCTGCAACAGTAGTAGCATTAACGGTCGCTGCTTGCTAGCAGCATTAACAATTGCTGTATTGACTGCAGCATCAATAGCTCGCTGCCTCGCCTGCGGCTTCAATAGCTCGCTGCCTCGCTGGCAGCTCGGACAATCGCTGCTCTGCTGGCAGCTCGGACAATCGCTGCTCTGCTGGCAGCTCGGACAATCGCTGCTCTGCTGGCAGCTCGGACAATCGCTGCTCTGCTGGCAGCTCGGACAATCGCTGCTCTGCTGGCAGCTCGGACAATCGCTGCTCTGCTGGCAGCTCGGACAATCGCTGCTCTGCTGGCAGCTCGGACAATCGCTGCTCTGCTGGCAGCTCGGACAATCGCTGCTCTGCTGGCAGCTCGGACAATCGCTGCTCTGCTGGCAGCTCGGACAATCGCTGCTCTGCTGGCAGCTCGGACAATCGCTGCTCTGCTGGCAGCTCGGACAATCGCTGCTCTGCTGGCAGCTCGGACAATCGCTGCTCTGCTGGCAGCTCGGACAATCGCTGCTCTGCTAGCAGCTCGGACAATCGCTGCTCTGCTAGCAGCTCGGACAATCGCTGCTCTGCTAGCAGCTCGGACAATCGCTGCTCTGCTAGCAGCTCGGACAATCGCTGCTCTGCTAGCAGCTCGGACAATCGCTGCTCTGCTAGCAGCTCGGACAATCGCTGCTCTGCTAGCAGCTTCAAGTATCAACCGCTGGCCTTACCCGCGAGGGACCTGAGGCCTACTATATACCATATCTCTACGGATAACTAGGTCCTAGAGTAGAAGGAAGGAGCTCTGTTTTCACAAGCCAAGAGCTTACTAGAATAAAGAGGTCTTACTAGCGCAAGTAGAAAGCAATTTAGGCTCGGGGACGAGCCTGCCTTGGAGGGGGGTAATGTGACGGCGCTGTACGCCTGCCAACAGGCGTCGCTAGCTGCTAGTCACATGGTTGCGCGCTAGGGCCACAGGCCTAGCGCCTTGGCGAACCCACAAACTTATAAGCGGAGCCAGCTCCGTACCTCCTTCTCCTCTCTATCTTAGTGTAGCTTGAAATACAGCCAACCTACCCTATCACTTGTGCCTCTTGCAGTGCCTACGACAGTGGAGACAGAGCTTGTCATCACACCGCGTAGGCTTTAGAACTATAGGGCTAGTTCTATTTAACCTAGAGGTAGTGCTCTTAAAGCTCGATGTATAGCTACCTAATTAGCTAGCTACTCTACTACTAGATACTGCCTAGGAGGCTCAAACACCTAGCAATCCTTATAAGTTTAAGGCTTAGTTAACTCTACTATATAATTAGATTTAAAGGCATTAGAATTTGTCTCCTTTTGCTATGCTTAATCTAGCAAAGCAGCTAAGCAAGGGCGCTATTAAGATAGCTTATGTTGCTATTCTATAGCGTAATTAAGCAGCTCCCTTAGAGAGGGCCTATAAGGCAGCCACAAAGCGTAAGCAGCGTAAAAAGAAGCAAATTTAGAAAGGAGAAACTCTAATAGGTTATTAGGGCTCTAAGTTAAGCACTTAGAAGCTTGCTAGTATAGCAGGAGGTAGCAAAAGGCCTTAGGAGGAGTTAACTGCTAATAGCAGCGTAGCGCGCGTATAGCGCTATAAGCGCTGTAACAAGCCTAGGCATAACTCTCGTATATGCGAATATAAATCTAAGGATATTAAATAATCCTAGAGTAGTTTATTTTATATAGTATCTTTTAGCGTTGTTAAATTAATAGTATTTAAAGTTTAATTTTAGTAGTAGAGCTAAACACTCGCTTGTGTTAAACATTCGCTTATGGATTATGTTATATCTCTATATAAATTATAGTCGCCTGCTAAGTTAAACTAATAGCGACGTAACAGTAGTATGCTATTATAAAGATAGACTACAAAAACATCTATAAGGACTTTATAAAAAGCACCTAGCACTAGCATAATTAACCTCTAGCAGCTTTATAAAAGACAATCTAATAGGGCATAGAAACCTACTGCCTAAGGTTAAGACCTAGCAAATTCGCGTAGAGGTTATAGTTACCCTAAGCTATAGTATTACTTATAAACGTAAGACGCGCCTAGAGGGAGGTTATATAATACTATATAGAGAAAGCAGAGAAACGCCTATAAAACATAAGGAAAGCGCTTACTAAAGAAATATAACAAGCTAGCAGAGCAAGCTAGAGAACATTTGTTAGCAGTCTCTAGATAGTAGCAGCAAAACCTTAAAAAATACTCTAGGACATAATAAAATAGAGCAGGGCCTATAAAAAGAGGCCCTATATAGACCTATACCTACTAGCACTATAAAACGTAATAATAGAACAGGAGGTAAAGGATAGCAAAGGCAAAGCAGCTATTCTTATAAAGAAATTCTTTTTAATAGTAAGAGAAGCAGACCTTAGCAACTTTAAAGAAGAACTATAGAAAAGCATAAGCAAAATAACATACTAACGTAAATAGAAAAGTAATAGAAATAGCAAGTTATAGAACCCTTAACTAAACATAGCCTATATAGACTATAGAGTTATAAAGCAACAAGTATAAGACGTAATATATATTATTATTATTATTTAATCTATTTACTGTCTATTTTAAGCTCTAGTAGCTTATATAGACTTTTGCTATAGAATAAAACTTATACATAGAGAAAACCTTCTATATGCTATATTTACGTTCCTTTTACTTTTTGCCTATAAGAGTACTACGTTTTCTTTTTATCTTAACTGCCTATGCTATTATACTTGCCTTTAGTAAGAGGCTTAAGAGAGAGAGAGAAAGAGAGAGTAAGAAAGTAGAAAAAGAAAGAGAGGTATTTATATAAGGAGTAGTTTAGCAGTCTTTAGTAGCGTTATGCTAGCGTTATAGTAGCGTTAGGGTAGCGTTTCTCTAAGAGTCTGTCTAGCCTAATAGTCTCTAAATCTCTTAGTATGTTATATAATTCTCTAGGGCTAAGTCCTAGGCTACTTTAAACTATTTTAGAACTCTCTGCTTAAGTAACTATAAGGCTATTGCTTTTGCTTATTCTAGGTAGCCTAGGGCATTCTTTAGCCTTTTGTTATATAGGCGTAGTAGCAGCGCGCTTCTATTATATCTTATATAGTAGAAAATTACATGTTTAACTATTTGTTTATGCTATCTATAGAGGCATTCTCTAGAGATCCCTAGTACTCTATAGTGCGCTAGCTAGTAGTTAAGTCTAATTGCCTCTATATAGAGCAAGAAGAGCGCTATTAATTCTGCTTTTAAGAGGTTGTTATATAGCTATTAGAGGCGTTTTGTTTATAGTTCTGTCTAAGTTATTTCCTTCTTTCTCCTGCCTTTATGTTTCTAAGCTTGTTCTTATTTAAAGTCTTGTCCTTGTTAGATTGCTATATAGGTGCCTGTCTATAGTTGTCTAGTCCGTTAGCCACGCGTTAAGTTGCCCTTAGCATGCTAGCATTCTGCTTAGTGTGCTTGCTATTTATATACCTAGGCAATAAAGTTGTCTGCTTTTGCTTTTGTTGCTTTGCTCTACGTAGCTAGGCGCGGCGCTATTATATTGCTTCTCTATTGTCTTAGTAACCTCTATATAGCTTATACTATTTGCTAGACGTTCTAGTCTATAGCTCTATGTTGCTTAATTGCCTATTAGAACGCTTATGTCTTAACCTAGAGAGAGAGCAGGGCTATGCCTGCTTCCTGCTTAATAGCTACGCTTAGGGTACCTTTATATGCTCTAGTAATCTGCCTAAGACATTTCTTCTACGTTTTTAGAAGTAGCTCTATTATGCTTATAGCTATTAATCTTTTGTTAAGTTGCTATTTCTATACTTATGCTCTATATATTATTACTAGTTATACTACTGCTATATAGATAAGTTTTAACTATTATATTAATAGGCCCTATGTTAATGCTATAATACATGCTATTACGTTAAATAAGCTCTTGCTGTTCTATGCTACCTTTTAGGTATGCTCTTTCTATTATAATTTTAGGTCTACCTATATGCCTAAGATCTAGATAGACTTTATATAGAGCTTTGCCTTGTCTCTAGCAATATAAACAGTACTTGCTAGGTCTTTATGTTAGCCTCGCCTCCTAGTAAAGTGCATAAGCTAGTACTTGTCTAGGGCGAACTTAGCTCTATAGCGCTTTGCCTATGCTATGTACTTGTTATAGGCTATAGTAAGTCTCTAGCAGTTGTCTACTACTATGCTTCCCTAGGCTACTAGCATAGTGTTGTTAATAAATCTAAATCTAAATACGTTATTGCTTTCTAGTTATTTAAATTCCTCTAGTAGCTCTATAATAAAGAAGAGAAATAGTATTAGAGACAAGAGAGACCCCTATAGAATCCCTACGTTTACCTATATCCTTTAGCTTATATACCTAGCAAACGTAATTTATATAGTTTGTTTGCTAAGGAAGTCCTCTATAAACTATATAGTCTATAGTAGTATGCCCTTGTTCTAGAGTATATATAGTAGTCTAGTATATGCTACGTTGTTAAAGGCTTTTATAAGGTTAAGGCCTAGCATTAAAACTATATATCCTTTCTAGGCTTTCTACGCCGTCTAAACAACGTTAGTAAGCAGCTTAACTACTGTTATTATAGACCTTTTCTTTTAGCTACCTATTTAGTTCTAGAGTAGTAGTTAGTATTCTTCTGCTGCCTTTACTAGGCGCTCTGCTATAATAGTTTTAACTAGCTTAGCAATTATATTCTCTAGCGCTATAGGGCAATAGGCGTTAACTAGGGTGTAGTCTTTCTTTTCTAGTTTACGTAGTGCTACTATAATAGTGTTTTTAAGTCCCTCTAGTAGAGAGGCGCTGTTAAATAGCTTGCTAATTGCCTTTGCTAGGTTGTTGCTAATAGTATTGCTAAGCGTTTTAAGAACTTTGTTTAGTATTTTGTTTAGTCTTAAGGCTTTCTTGCTTAGGAGCTTACGTATTACGTCTTATACTTGTTACTTTATAACTCTATAGTTTATATAGGCTATGTTTAGTTAAGAGTTCTATGTCCTGCTGTTTTTATTGCTTCTCTGTTTATAGTAGTAACGTATTCTACTATCAAAACGGCTAAACTATTAAAACGGCTAAAATCTCTTAGCATTACGAACACTACGTATAAAACTCTAATTTTATTTATAACTAAATAGAGAACCTACGTACAACGTGCTTGCATCTAATTCTAATGCTTCTTCTTTATCCTTTTTGCACGTACGAGCGTTGTGCCTAGTCTCCCCATAGTTCCCACAGCGCTATAGAGCTAGTTAGGCTCTTTCTTAATCACTACCACTACAAGCCTTCTTAGGCTGCTGAGCTGCTATAGAAGCCTTAGCAGCTACCTGCGCTGCTGCAGTCCTATACTCTATTGTGCCACCCTTCTAGATCCGCTTCCTTTTGCGCCCTTTACGCTTAGTTACTTCTGCTAATTGCTCTTTAAGCTCTTATACATAGGCCTTTATAAGCACGTTTTTATATAGCATTTCCTTAGCTCCTTTAACAAGCTTTAAAAAGCCTTCTTAGGCAGTTGCTAGTAATTATATAAAGGAATTACTTACTAGCTTTAACTATAATCTAAATTTATATAAATTGCTTAGAGTTTTTAATTGCTATAGTGTTTCTAGGAGGAGTAGTAGTAGTAGGGTACACAGCCGTACGTTAAGGCGATTAAGGACTACCTACGCGTTAATAGGAACTAGCCTAGATGCCTAGAAGGCCTTTTTGCAGTTATCGCACGTAAAGACGTCTAGAAACGCGTCTTTAAATGCTAGGAGAAAGCCTTCTTTATTAATATAGTAGACGCGTTAGCGTGCTAAGTCTTATACGCGCTATAAGTATTTTAGCTTTAGCAGCAAGAAGCAGACTACGTTAAGTAGCTAGAGTATATGTAATAAATAGGGCAGCATGTAGAGAGTTAGGATCTTGTTCTTAAGGCAGTAGTCCTTAAATCCTTAGTTAAGATAGCTCTTATAGCTATTAAGGATAAGCAGCCTATATAACCCTACCTAACGCGCCTTTGTATACGCGTTAAAGTGCTTTAACTACTTAAGACTAAGCGCGTTGTTTGTCTAGCTATTCTTAGAGACTAAGAGCTTCTAGTTATATAGTATATCTGCTTCCTTGTACTAAGCAGAGATATAGACGCGTCCTTTGTAGATAATAAAAGGCAGGGTTACGTATCTAGCAGCGCAGATACTCTAAATTACTATAACCTATTCTTAGTCGCCTAGCTACGTAAGAGTAGGCCTCGTACGTCTCTCTAAGCCTATAACAACCTTTATAGAGCTAATTATGCCTATCTAGAAGCCTGTCTTGTTAAAGTTATAGGTGTTGTTGTTATAAACGCTGTACTACGCCTTTATGTCTTGTATAAGCTTAAACCACGCGTTAATAATCTCTAGGTCTTTCTAGAGTATCCTCTAACAGTCCTTTGCTTAATTAAAAGCTATCTTAAGCTCCTCTATACGCGACATAAACTGCTGCGGCTAGTTCTTGCCTATTAGTGTCCCACCACGTATAGCTAGTAGTTTATCTGCGATATCTGCTACCTTACATAGCTAGGGCGCAAATCCTCGCGAATTAAGGTTAAGGATGTATTGTATAATTATCTGCTCTTTAGTAGCAGAAAGTTTCTAGCAATTTAGTTATGTAGTAGGTTAAAACGTAATTCTGTTAAGCTAAGCAAGGACCTGCTAATAAGGGACGTTAAAAGCTATAGCAGCTTGTCGTACGTGTTTAAATTGGCGCAGTTAGTAGGCCTAGAGCGCAAGTATAATTCTACCTTCTTGCTAAATTAGTAAAGTCTTGCGTTGTTTAGACATCGCGTCTTGTACGTGGTGTTCGTGATGCTAAGAGATTTTAGCCGTTTTGATAGTTTGGCTGTTTTGATAGTGGAATACGTTACGTTGTTTTGCTTACGCTCTTTTATAGTTCTCCTTTAAAGTTGCTAAAGTCTACTTCTTCTACTATTAGAAAGAATTTCTTTATAAGGATAGCTGCTTTGCCTTTGCTATTTTCTACTCTCTATTTAGTTATTACGTTTTATAGTGCTAGTAGGTATAGATCTATATAGAGCTCTTTTTTATAGGCCCTGCTCTATTTTATTATGTCCTAGAGTGTTTTTTAAAGTTTTGCTGCTACTGTCTAGAGACTGCTAACAAATGTTCTCTAGCTTGCTCTGCTAGCTTGTTATATTTCCTTAGTAAGCGCTTTCTTTATGTTTTATAGGCGTTCCTCTGCCTTCTCTATATAGTATTATGTAACCTCTCTCTAGGCGCGTCTTACGTTTATAAGTAATACTATAGCTTAGGGCGACTATAACCTCTTCGCGAATTTGCTAGGTCTTAACCTTAGGCAGTAGGTTTCTATGCCCTGTTAGATTGCCTTTTATAAAGCTGCTAGAGGTTAATTATGCTAGTGCTATGTGCTTTCTATAAGGTCCTTGTAGAGGTTTTTATAGTCTATCTTTATAATAGCATACTGCTATTACGTTGCTGTTAGTTTAACTTAGCAGGCAACTATGATTTATATAGAGATATAGTCCTTTATAAGTGCCTATTTGTCTACTAGTCTATAGTGCTCTAGGCGCTGCGCGAGAGTAGTACTTATAAAGGTTAAGTTAATTATAGATTGTCTTGCGCCTTGTTTCTATGTTAGTAGGCCCTTTAGGGTGCATAATTAAAGGCCTTTTAATTCTATAGCGTTTAGTAGGCGTGTTGCTGCTAGGTCGCATTATGTCTCTATGCCTCTCTATAATTAGTAGTGTAGGTTAAAGTCTCTAAAGACTATAATCTAGTCTGCTATAGTCTTTATAAGTTGCTTTTATAGTTAGTTTATAATACTAAAGTTTGTTAGTTAGTTTCTTATGTTATAGGCGTTGAATATTACTATTCTCTTGTCCTTTGCTTATAGTGTAATAGCTTCTAAGTTATCTAAGCTATACGTCCTTTTCTATGTCTTAAGGCCTAGTGCTATGCTTATTATAAAGCATGTTTTTGTCTATTCGTTGCCTCTATATACTAGTGTATAACTAGGCAGGCAGTACGTTTGCTTTGTTTGTTTGTTCTAGGCTAGTTCTTGTATAGCAAGTATATAGTGTTTTGCTAGCTTTGCTATGTTAAAGAAAGGCCTTATCTTAGTTCTATTTACTATGCTATAGTTATATTAGAGTATTGTTAGTACTTTTATTATTATAATAGAGTAACGTCTTCTATTTAGCTGCTATTCTTATTTAGAAAGATTATAGTTTAGTTTAGGTCTAATGTTGCTTAGCGCGCTACGCGTGCTGCCTCTATAGGTTAGCCTTTCCCTTATAGTAGTTAGGTCTCTCTGTTGTTTAGGTTACGTTTGCCTAGGGAAGGGACTATAATTAGCCTGCTGTTTTGTTTGCCTCTATTTCTAGCTAGGTTAGACCTAATAGCTAGTTCTATCCTTAGCTTCTATATGCCTGTTCTATACTGCGTGAACGCTAGGCACGCTTTTATCTGCTACGCTCTATATGTCTATCTATAGTTAGTATAGCATATATAGCTAGCTTTATATTGTCTTATATTATAGTTGCTAGCGCACTACATGCATTTTGCTGCCTTTACGTAGGCGCTCTATTTATATCTCTACGCGCTATATTAGTAGCACTATTTTAGTGCTAGGTTGCTATTATAAATTCTAGCCTTAAAGTATTCTGCTCTAATAATAATTCTGCTTTAAATAATTCTTTTTTATTTAGCTTATATGTTTACTTTTATAACAAAGAAACCTTTTATTTTTTATATATTATCTCTTTAGCGTTTTAGGGGCGCGTTAGGGTTATATAGCTAACGTATTAATAAGATCTTAGTTATGCTATAAAGTCTTTATAATAATTTCTTAAGGTCTTATATAATGTTAGAGTTATTTATAGATTAGCTATTCTTAACTAGAAGAGTATATAGCATACTAGGGACCTCTACTAGGTACGCCTTCCTAAGGAGCTATATTCCCTAGGGGTCTAGCGCTGCTATAACAGCGTTTTGCTAGGCTTGCGACTTAAGGCGTATGTCTATGTCTCTGCTCTTATAACAGTAGACAGCAATAGCGTTAGGGATAGCTAGTTAGATAATTTTAAGGATCTTGCTTAGGGTCTTGTTAGTTACGTTGTTAATTCTAGCTTAAATAATTAGTTTAGGGGCAGCTAGCTGCGTAGCCTGCGCTATAACATTTGTGAAAAATTGGGATTTAGTAACAAGGCATGTAAGGATTGAGAGCGGAGCAAGGTAGGACAATAGGATTTTGTAGGTAGCTTAATTTTTTATTCTCTACGAAATCTCCTTCTATATATATTGAAGAGATGCGTCGGGTAGAGCAATATCCGTAGTCGGGTACAGTTCTATCCGTAGTCGGGTACAATTCTATCCGTAGTCGGGTACAGTTCTATCCGTAGTCGGATACGGTACTATCCGTAGTCGGGTACGGTACTATCCGTATCTATAGTCATTTGAAACTTCTTCTGTTTTAAGCTTGTAGCAGCTCTGTTTTACAAGCTACAGCTTCGTTTAAAGCTGATTTTTACTCAGCGTTAAGTTATCTATTTCCTTTTTAGGCTTATTAGGCCTAATATACTCTTAAAAGGAGTATAGCACTTTTATAGAAATTTAGTATAGTAGTAATTAATGATATCTATTTAATAGATTTATTAATTAATAGTGCTATCTATTTACTAGTGCTATTTATTTAATAGTGCTATCTATTTAATAGTGCTATCTATTCAATAGTGCTATCTATTTGATAGTGCTATCTATTTAATAGTGCTATCTATTTAATAGTGCTATCTATTTAATAGTGCTATCTATTTAATAGTGCTATCTATTTAATAGTGCTATCTATTTAATAGTGCTATCTATTTAATAGTGCTATCTATTTAATAGTGCTATCTATTTAATAGTGCTATCTATTTAATAGTGCTATCTATTTAATAGTGCTTATCTATTTAATAGATAGTAATAGCTTATATAGATTAATGTTATATATACATTTTTAATACAACCCCCTAATCTATATAAGGTATGTCTTTATTGTAGTTGCAGATTGTTAAATATATTATTAAATATATTTAAATTTAACAGGCTTCGTTAAAATATCTGCTATTTGATTCTTAGTACTAATATAGTCTAATTTAATAGTTTTATCTAGTACTTTTTCTCTTACAAAATATATTATATATAATATGTTTTGTTTTTAATAATGTTCTGGATTATTTGCTAAATCTATAGCAGGTTTACTATCTGTAAATAAATAGTGTTCTTTTTCATTCGTTTAAATATTTAATTCTTTAAATATATTAATTAAGTAAATATATTCTTTAATTGCTTCTTTTAAAGCCATGTATTCTGCTTATAACTAGATAAAGCAATAGATTTTTTAATTTAGAAGACCAGCTAATTAGTGTTTTTCCATATAGAAATATATAGCCAGTAGTGCTTTTTCTTGTGACTATATCACCCCCCCAATCTGCATCTGCAAACCCTAGTAGATTAGGGAATTCGTTACAGAAATAAAGACCTATATTTAAAGTAAATATTAGGTATTTAAATATTCTGTCTATAGCAGTAAAGTGAGATTTATTAGGATTACTCATAAACCTAGCGCAGTTATATACTGCAAAGGCTATATCTAGTCTTGTATGTGTAGCTAAATATATTAAGCTTCCTGTTTCTTGTTAATATAGATTTATTTCTTCTAAAGAAGCTTATTTAAATTCTTGCTTAATCTAATACCTGGTTCGCTAGGTGTAGATACAGGATTTAAGTTTTCTTTATTAAATCTTTTTAGTATTGCTTTAATATATTTAGTTTGTTTTAAACTTATAGAGCGCTTTTCTCTATTTCTAGTAATTTCTATTCCTAGAAAATATTTAATATCTCCTAGATCTTCTAATTCTAAATCTTTTTGTAAATTTCTTTTAACTAGATTTATGTGATCTATATTAGCTCTAATAACTAATAAATCATCTACATAGACAATTATATAGATATTTAATATAGTATTAATAAAAATACATTGTTCTGTTTTAATTAGATAAAAATCTAGTTTATTTAGTTTTTTATTAATAAACTAAAACCAAGCTCTAGGAGATTGTTTTAATCTATATAGAGCTTTATTTAATTTACAAACTTGGTCTTTGTTTTATTAAAACCTATAGGTTGTTCTATATACATTTCTTATTTATAGGAGCATTTAAAACGCGTTTTTGAAATTAAAATGTTTAATTTCTAGATTTGCAGAGACTGCAAAAAATAATAATAGTCTTATTAAGCCTATTTTAATAGTATTTGCAAAGGTTTGCAAATAGTCTACGCCATAAGTTTGTGTATAGCCTTTAGCAACCCATCTAGCTTTATATTTAACTAGATTATTATTTTCATCTGTTTTCTCTTTAAATACCCATCTACCTTTTAGAATAGATTTATTTTTAGGTATTTCAGTCAAAATCCAGGTATTTTGTTTATTTAATTAGTCTAATTCCTTTTTATTGCTTGTAACCAATGATCCTTTTTAGAGCTATTTATTGCTTCTAAATAGTTACTAGGTTCTTGTACATTAATAACTAGTGATAGCTCATCTAGACTTCCTAAGTCTTCTATAGTATTTAAGCTTTGTGTACTATTAGTACTAGTATTGTTAATATTACTATTCGTAATATTGCTATTACTAATATCAGTAATATTGCTGTTACTACTATTAGTAGTATTGCTATTGCTACTATAGTAATATTGCTATTACTACTATGAGTAGTATTGCTATTACTACTATTGCTATTACTACTATAGTAGTATTGCTATTACTACTATGAGTAGTGTTGTTATTAGAAAAATTAAAGACTTGTGTAGGGCTGTCCTTTTCTAATATAGTAGAATACTTTATTCTTTTATTATTAGTATTTTTATATTCTAATGTTCGTTTTTTGTTAATTTCTAATTATATTGTTTAATTAGATAAATTAGAAACTTTAGAATTTTTGTTTTTAATTTTCTTTGTTTAAAAGTTATAAAATTAATTTTCTAATATAACTATATCTCTAGAATATGTTATTTTATTTAACTCTAAGTCTAATAGTTTATAACTATTATTATGATCAAAGCCTAGTAGTATAGCTTTCTTTGCTCTAGGTTCTAACTTCTTTAATCTAGTTTGCTTATTTTTATAATAAGCTATTGAGCCCCAAATTTTAATTTGTTTAAAACTAGGTTTAGCATTATATAGCGCCTTATACGGGCTAATATAGTTAATAGAACTATAAGGTGTAATATTATATAGATAAACAGCAGTATTTACTGCTTCATCCTAAAAATATAATAGTAAATTACTATTATACAGTAAAGCTCGAACTGTTTCTATAATAGTTCTATTAATTCTTTAATTAACCCATTTTGTTCTAGCGTATATGGGCTAGAGAATTGATGTATAATACCAGAATTATTAGTTAATTTAGTAAATTTGTAGTTAACAAATTCTCCTCTATTATCTGTTCCTATTATTTTAATAGTATAGTTGTTATTGTTGTTTTCAGCTTTAGCTTTAAATTCTTTAAAGGCTTAAAAAGCTTCTAATTTTAAAGATATTATTTTATAGTCTAAATACCTAGTTTTAGCATCTAGAAAAAATATAATATATTTGCCTGATTTAGATTTAGGACTAAGTGGTCCGTAAATATCTATTACTATTTTATCTAAATAGTTATTTAGTTTAGGAGTTAATTCCTTATTTCTTTTATTTGTTAACTTAGCTTTTAAGCAGATTTCGCAGCTAAATTTATAGTCTTTAGGTATTTTAATGTTTAATAATTAACTAATAACACTAATATTCTTATAGCCTAATCTTTTATGCTATAGGTTTAATAGATTAATTAGTCTATTATTATAGATTATATATAAACTTGTAGTTTTTTAATCTATTTTAGCATTTAAGTAAAATAGATTACTTTTGTTATTTATAGTAAATAGAATTTGTTTTTTATTGCTAAGTTCTTTATATATAATTGCTAGATTTTAACTAAAACTAGCTTTATATCCTTCTTTAAGTATTCTATTTAAAGAAATAATATTCACATTAAATGTAGGTATATATAAACAATTGTTTAAAATAATTTTATTATTTCTATATATAATAGTAATATTTCTAGTGCTAATACTATTAATTACAGAGTTATTTCCCTAGGAAATTTGCGTAACATTATTGTTTAGTATAGAGAATAGATCTCTATTACTAATTATATGTTATGTACTTCTAGAATCTAATATAAAATTAGTCTCTGTATTTAAACAATAGTTTATAGTATAATATACCTTTTCTTCCTTAGCAACATCAAAATCGTCTATAATATAATCTTTAGCTAATAGAGCACTATTAGCTAAATCTTTATTATTTTTAGACAGTTGTCTTCTTGCTAGGCTATTATCTCTATAGCCAGGTGGCCGTTTGTAGTCGTTAGCTGTTTTAAACCATTTAGGTTTATTTTCTGGAAATAAATACTAGCATTTGTTTGTAAAATGCGTATTTATTTTACATTTATTACAAAAACGTTGTTTTTATATTTTAGAATTTTTAACAATTCTTTCTTTTAAAGGCTTTCTGTTTTTAGTAAATAAAACCTTAGTTTTATTACTATTAATAGAGTTTTGCCTTCATGATTTATCTAATAAATTAGAAAATAGGTTTTCTAAATTCATTCTTAATAAGTTATCCCTATAAGATTGCGTAACTATAGTTATAAATCCTTCATAGGAAGGTGAAAGATTATTTAATACCTAGGCAATAATAACTTGCTTAGGTAATTCAATATCTTTCGTTTTGAGTGAATTAGCTAGTAATTTAATTCTATTTAGATAATCTTCTATAGAATTAAATAGGCTTAAATTACACTTAAAGAATTCTTTATAGATCAAGAATTCATACAAAAAACCCTAAGGACAATAGAGGTTTTGTAGTTTTTCCTAAGCTTCTAACGCTGTCACACAGTGTTGGATTTGAAGCAGGGGTCCATTCTCTATAGATAGCCTAATAAGGCTTAGGGATTTTCGGTTTTTAATTGTATTTATAGGTATATATTGATTATTGTTATGATCAATTGTATCCTATAAAGACTTTTTAACTAAAACTAACTCTATACAAAGCTTCTAGACCTCATAATTGACTTGGCCTTGAAGCTTAGTAATAGAGTATTTTTTAGTTGTTATGATTGAAGTTGTTATTAATTTGTTATCTATTAAAAATAGACAATTAATAGTAGGGTAAAAGAAAATTACAGGCAAGCTGTAATTTAAAATTGATGTGATTTGTGGTTTTAAGGGTTTTTTTAAAGAAAATTACAGGCGAGCTGTAATTTAAAATAGATGTGATTTAAGGTTTCAAGGGTTTTCTTAAAAGAAAATTACAGGCCTGCTGTAATTTAAAATAGATTTGATTTGAGGTTGCAAGGATTTTCTTAAAAGAAAATTACAGGTCTGCTGTAATTTAAAATAGATATAATTTGAGATTTTAAGGATTTTCTTAAAAGAAAATTATAGGTTTACTGTAATTAAAATAGATTTCGTTATAAGCAGCTAGGCTCATAACCTGTGAAAAATTGGGATTTAGTAACAAGGCATGTAAGGATTGAGAGCGGAGCAAGGTAGGACAATAGGATTTTGTAGGTAGCTTAATTTTTTATTCTCTACGAAATCTCCTTCTATATATATTGAAGAGATGCGTCGGGTAGAGCAATATCCGTAGTCGGGTACAGTTCTATCCGTAGTCGGGTACAGTTCTATCCGTAGTCGGATACGGTACTATCCGTAGTCGGGTACGGTACTATCCGTATCTATAGTCATTTGAAACTTCTTCTGTTTTAAGCTTGTAGCAGCTCTGTTTTACAAGCTACAGCTTCGTTTAAAGCTGATTTTTACTCAGCGTTAAGTTATCTATTTCCTTTTTAGGCTTATTAGGCCTAATATACTCTTAAAAGGAGTATAGCACTTTTATAGAAATTTAGTATAGTAGTAATTAATGATATCTATTTAATAGATTTATTAATTAATAGTGCTATCTATTTAATAGTGCTATTTATTTAATAGTGCTATCTATTAATAGTGCTATCTATTCAATAGTGCTATCTATTTGATAGTGCTATCTATTTAATAGTGCTATCTATTTAATAGTGCTATCTATTTAATAGTGCTATCTATTTAATAGTGCTATCTATTTAATAGTGCTATCTATTTAATAGTGCTTATCTATTTAATAGATAGTAATAGCTTATATAGATTAATGTTATATATACATTTTTAATAACATTTGCCTATTATTAAGTCGCTAGCAGGTTACTGTTAGCCTTAGCTTTAGTCTCTTTTACATGTTAGAGGATCTTGTTATATGTTTTCTAGACGTAGAGCTGCTCCTCTATTCTCTCTACTACTTCTCTTGCCTAGCGCGTTAACGCCTTTACTCTTTTGTTCCTTTCTCTTTCTATAGCCTCTAGTATTTTTATTAGCTCCTTTATAGTGTTAGGGTATACCTTGTTTTGTTCTCTGTTACGTTATATAGGTAGGTAATATGTTCCTCCTGCTAACGCGTTAGCATGTTAACTATAGTATAGCAGCGCTATCGCGTTGCTACACTGTTTCGCCGTTGTTTCTGCTGCTTGCGTAGCTAGGGATAGTACTATAGGCGTTTTGCTTAATAAATTTATGTCGTTTTAACGCGTTTTTTAATGCTTTGAGTTTTCCTCTTTTTAGACGTAATATATAAGCTCCTAAGCAAGAAAGCCCTAAGACTAGACAAAATACTAAATAAAGTCCTTAAAACGCTTAGTAATACTATTAGTAACGACCTAGTGTAGAGGAGTAAGGTGTAGGACAATACTATACCTTAAAAGTGCTTAGAGTTAGGCCTAAACCTACGCTCCTAGCGGTCCTTATAGAGTTAGAGATAAGACGCTCTATAGTTAATAGTAATTACTAAGGCATTACTTAAGATTAATGTTGCTGTTATATACTTAATTTTTCTATAGAGAATTAATACTAAAAAGATAGTGTTGCTTTCTAGATAATGTCGCCCTAATTGCCCCCTAAGCCCTTTATATCTTATAGCCCCTAACTATATCTTATAGCCCCTAACTATATCTTATAGCCCCTAGCTACTACTCTATATTCTCTTCTCTACTCTATTTAACTAACTTATAGTTAAACATAGTGCTTATATATTTTATACTAAAAAGAGACTAAAGAAAAACATAGAAAAAAAAGTAAAAAAAGCAAGGATAGTATGCCTAAGGCAGGTAAAACTACCTGTTAAGCAAGAAAAGGAAATTAATCTTTATAGAGTTTGTTATGCTCTACTCTGCCTTTTTTACTCTCTTTATTATTACTTCTCTTTCTATTATTTTCTTTTTCTCTATTTTTATTGCTAGAGACCTATAGTATATAAGCAAGACTTTCCTTAGCCTTAATTATATCCTGTTACGCTAAGTAGTTGCTAATAGCCTTATAAGTAGTAGACATGTTATAACTAATAGGCTAGCCCTTTTTCTTTTTAATAAAATATAAGTTATTGCTATAAGCTAACTTTTTTATAGACTTAACTATCTCCTAGCTGTTAATAAGACTCTTAATAGTAGTAGCCTGCTATTCCTTAAGCAGCTTTTTAATTTATGCTATAGAAGTATTGTTACTATTATAGAATAGTATTAATAGTGTTTATATTATATTTCCCTAGGTATACTTTTTCTGCCTAAGTAATACGTTGAATAGAGAATTCCTAGTCTAAATTATAACTAACCCTAGAAAGGCGTATAGGATAGATCTATAGACATTAGGCTTCCCTAAGGGAGACTTTAGAGCTGCTATAAGATTATAGTATGTAGTAGAAAGTTCTTTCTAAGTAGCTGCTTTAGGTGTCTCTAAAAGAGTGTAGTTATCTAAAATCTTATAAAAAATCAATAATTAATAGCAAGACATGCAACAATTAGTAATTAATAGCGGAGCAAGGCAGGAGAACAGGATTTCATGAATGGCTTAATTTTTTATTCTCTACGAAATTCCCTTCTATATATATTGAAGGAACAGGTCGGATATAGTAATATCCGTAGTTGGATATAGTACTATCCGTAGTCGGATACAGTACTATCCGTAGTCGGGTACAGTACTATCCGTAGTCGGATACAGTACTATCCGCAGTCGGGTACAACAATATCCGTAGTCGGGTATAGTACTATCCGTAGTCGGGTACAGTACTATCCGCAGTCGGGTACAACAATATCCGTAGTCGGGTATAGTACTATCCGTAGTCGGGTACAGTACTCTCCGTAGTCGGGTACAGTACTATCCGCAGTCGGGTATAACAATATCCGTAGTCAGGTATAGTACTATTTGAAACTTATTCTGTTTTAAGCTTGTAGACGCTCTGTTTTACGAGCTAGAGCTTCGTTTTAACCTAATTTCTACATAGTTTTAAGTTGTCTATTTAATAGTGCTATCTATTTAATAGATAGTAATAGTAATAGCTTATATAGATTAATGTTATATGTTTTTAATATAACCCCCTAATCTATATAAGGTATATATTACTACAGTTATAGATTGTTAAATATATTATTAAATATGTTTAAATTTAATAGTTTTGTTAGAACATCTGCTATTTAATTCTTAGTACTAATATAGTCTAATTTAATAGTTTTATCTAGTACTTTTTCTCTAACAAAGTAATATTATATATTAATATGTTTTGTTTTTAAATAATGTTCTAGATTATTTGCTAAATCTATAGCAGGTTTACTATCTATAAATAAATAGTGTTCTTTTTTATTTATTTAAATATTTAATTCTTTAAATACATTAATTAAGTAAATATACTCTTTTATTGCTTCTTTTAAAGCTATATATTCTGCTTTATAGCTAGATAAAGCAATAGATTTTTGTAATTTAGAAGACTAGCTAATTAGTGTTTTTCTATATAGAAATATATAGCTAGTAGTGCTTTTTCTTATAACTATATCACCCCCCTAATCTGCATCTGCAAATCCTAGTAGATTAGGATATTCATTACAGAAATAAAGACCTATATTTAATGTAAATATTAAGTATTTAAATATTCTGTTTACAGCAGTATAGTAAGATTTATTAGGGTTACTTATAAACCTAGCGCAGTTATATACTGCAAAAGCTATATCTAGTCTTGTATGTGTAGCTAAATATATTAAGCTTCCTATTTCTCGCTAATATAGATTTATTTCTTCTAACAAAGCTTAATTTAAATTTTTGCTTAATCTAATACCTAGTTTGCTAGGTGTAGATATAGGATTTAAGTTTTCTTTATTAAATCTCTTTAGTATTACTTTAATATATTTAGTTTGCTTAAAACTTATAGAGCGCTTTTCTCTATTTCTATTAATTTCTATTCCTAGAAAATATTTAATATCTCCTAGATCTTCTAGTTCTAGATCTTTTTATAAATTTCTTTTAACTAGATTTATGTTGTCTATATTAGCTCTAATAACTAATAAATTATCTACATAAATAATTATATAGATATTTAATATAGTATTAATAAAAATACATTGTTCTGTTTTAATAGGATAAAAATCTAATTTATTTAGTTTCTTATTAATAAATTAAAACTAAGCTCTAGGAGATTGTTTTAATCTATATAGGGCTTTATTTAATTTATAAACTTAATCTTTATTATTATTAAAGCCTATAGGTTGTTCTATATAGATTTCTTTATTTATAGGAGCATTTATAAAGGCGTTTTTAAAATTAAAATGTTTAATTTCTAAATTTACAGAGGCTGCAAAAAATAATAATAGTCTTATTAAGCCTATTTTAATTATATTTATAAAGGTTTGTAAATAGTCTACGCTATAAGTTTGTGTATAGCCTTTAGCAACCTATCTAGCTTTATATTTAACTAGATTGTTATTTTTATCTGTTTTTTCTTTAAATACCTATCTACCTTTTAGAATAGATTTATTTTTAGGTATTTCAGTTAAGGTCTAGGTATTTTGCTTATTTAATTAGTCTAATTCCTTTTTCATTGCTTATAACTAATAATCTTTTTTAGAGCTATTTATTGCTTCTAAATAGTTATTAGGTTCTTGTACATTAATAACTAGTGATAGCTTATCTGGACTTCCTAGGTCTTCTATAGTATTTAAGCTTTGTGTACTATTGTTAATAGTATTATTAATATTACTATTAGTAATATTGTTATTACTACTATTGCTACTATAAATAGTGTTGCTATTACTACTATGAGTAGCATTGCTATTACTACTATGAGTAGCATTGCTATTACTACTATAAGTATCATTGCTATTACTACTATAAGTATTATTGCTATTACTACTATAAGTAGTATTGCTATTACTACTAGCAATAGTATTGTTATTAG
The DNA here is from genome assembly GCA_002105025.1 of Clohesyomyces aquaticus. Classification (NCBI taxonomy): domain Eukaryota; kingdom Fungi; phylum Ascomycota; class Dothideomycetes; order Pleosporales; family Lindgomycetaceae; genus Clohesyomyces; species Clohesyomyces aquaticus. The sequence continues at coordinate 22,617 of MCFA01000219.1, forward strand.
AAAAATTAAAGACTTTGTAGGGCTATCTTTTTCTAATATATTAGAATATTTAATTCTTTTATTAGTAGTATTTTTATATTCTACTTTTTGTTTTTTGTTAATTTCTAATTATATTGTTTAATTAGATAAATTAGAAACCTTAGAATTTTTGTTTTTAATTTTCTTTGTTTTAAAGTTATAAAATTAATTTTCTAATATAACTATATCTCTAGAATAGGTTATTTTATTTAATTCTAAATCTAATAGTTTATAACTATTATTATAATTAAAACCTAGTAGTATAGCTTTGTTTGCTCTAGGTTCTAATTTCTTTAACCCAGTTTGCTTATTTTTATAATAAGCTATTAAGCCCCAAATTTTAATTTGTTTAAAACTAGGTTTAGCATTATATAGCGCCTTATACGGGCTAATATAGTTAATAGAACTATAAGGTGTAATATTGTATAGATAAACAGCAGTATTTACTGCTTCATCCTAAAAATATAATGGTAAATTACTATTATACAGTAAAGCTTGAACTGTTTCTATAATAGTTCTATTAATTCTTTTAATTAACCTATTTTGTTCTAGCGTATATAGGCTAGAGAATTAATGTATAATACTAGAATTATTAGTTAATTTAGTAAATTTATAGTTAACAAATTCTTCTCTATTATCTGTTCCTATTATTTTAATAGTACAGTTGTTATTGTTATTTTTAGCTTTAGCTTTAAATTCTTTAAAGGCTTAAAAAGCTTCTAATTTTAAAGATATTATTTTATAGTCTAAATACCTAGTTTTGGCATCTAGAAAAAATATAATATATTTGCCTGATTTAGATTTAGGACTAAGTGGTCCGCAAATATCTATTACTATTTTATCTAAATAGTTATTTGGTTTAGGAGTTAATTCCTTATTTCTTTTATTTGTTAACTTAGCTTTTAAGCAGATTTCGCAGCTAAATCTATAGTCTTTAGGTATTTTAATGTTTAATAATTAACTAATAACACTAATATTCTTATGGCCTAATCTTTTATGCTATAGGTTTAATAGATTAATTAGTCTATTATCATAGATTATATATAAACTTGTAGTTTTTTAATCTATTTTAGCATTTAAGTAAAATAGATTACTTTTGTTATTTGCAGTAAATAGAATTTGTTTTTTATTGCTAAGTTCTTTATATATAATTGCTAGATTTTGACTAAAACTAGCTTTATATCCTTCTTTAAGTATTCTATTTAAAGAAATAATATTCACATTAAATATAGGTACATATAAACAATTGTTTAAAATAATTTTATTATTTCTATATATAATAGTAATATTTCTAGTGCTAATACTATTAATTACAGAGTTATTTCCTCAAGAAATTTATGTAACATTTGTGAAAAATTAGGATTTGGTAACAAGGCATGTAAGGATTGAGAGCGGAGCAAGGTAGGACAATAGGATTTTATAGGTAGCTTAATTTTTTATTCTCTACGAAATCTCCTTCTATATATATTGAAGAGATGCGTCGGGTAGAGCAATATCCGTAGTCGGGTACAGTTCTATCCGTAGTCGGGTACAATTCTATCCGTAGTCGGGTACAGTTCTATCCGTAGTCGGATACGGTACTATCCGTAGTCGGGTACGGTACTATCCGTATCTATAGTCATTTGAAACTTCTTCTGTTTTAAGCTTGTAGCAGCTCTGTTTTACAAGCTACAGCTTCGTTTAAAGCTGATTTTTACTCAGCGTTAAGTTATCTATTTCCTTTTTAGGCTTATTAGGCCTAATATACTCTTAAAAGGAGTATAGCACTTTTATAGAAATTTAGTATAGTAGTAATTAATGATATCTATTTAATAGATTTATTAATTAATAGTGCTATCTATTTAATAGTGCTATTTATTTAATAGTGCTATCTATTTAATAGTGCTATCTATTCAATAGTGCTATCTATTTGATAGTGCTATCTATTTAATAGTGCTATCTATTTAATAGTGCTATCTATTTAATAGTGCTATCTATTTAATAGTGCTATCTATTTAATAGTGCTATCTATTTGATAGTGCTATCTATTTAATAGTGCTATCTATTTAATAGTGCTATCTATTTAATAGTGCTATCTATTTAATAGTGCTATCTATTTAATAGTGCTATCTATTTAATAGTGCTATCTATTTAATAGTGCTTATCTATTTAATAGATAGTAATAGCTTATATAGATTAATGTTATATATACATTTTTAATACAACCCCCTAATCTATATAAGGTATGTCTTTATTGTAGTTACAGATTGTTAAATATATTATTAAATATATTTAAATTTAACGGCTTCGTTAAAATATCTGCTATTTGATTCTTAGTACTAATATAGTCTAATTTAATAGTTTTATCTAGTACTTTTTCTCTTATAAAATAATATTATATATTAATATGTTTTGTTTTTAAATAATGTTCTAGATTATTTGCTAAATCTATAGCAGGTTTACTATCTATAAATAAATAGTGTTCTTTTTTATTCGTTTAAATATTTAATTCTTTAAATACATTAATTAAGTAAATATATTCTTTAATTGCTTCTTTTAAAGCCATGTATTCTGCTTTATAACTAGATAAAGCAATAGATTTTTATAATTTAGAAGACCAGCTAATTAGTGTTTTTCTATATAGAAATATATAGCTAGTAGTGCTTTTTCTTGTGACTATATCACCCCCCCAATCTGCATCTGCAAACCCTAGTAGATTAGGGAATTCGTTACAGAAATAAAGACCTATATTTAAAGTAAATATTAGGTATTTAAATATTCTGTCTATAGCAGTAAAGTGAGATTTATTAGGATTACTTATAAACCTAGCGCAGTTATATACTGCAAAGGCTATATCTAGTCTTGTATGTGTAGCTAAATATATTAAGCTTCCTGTTTCTTGTTAATATAGATTTATTTCTTCTAAAGAAGCTTGATTTAAATTCTTGCTTAATCTAATACCTAGTTTGCTAGGTGTAGATACAGGATTTAAGTTTTCTTTATTAAATCTTTTTAGTATTGCTTTAATATATTTAGTTTGTTTTAAACTTATAGAGCGCTTTTCTCTATTTCTATTAATTTCTATTCCTAGAAAATATTTAATATCTCCTAGATCTTCTAGTTCTAGATCTTTTTATAAATTTCTTTTAACTAGATTTATGTTGTCTATATTAGCTCTAATAACTAATAAATTATCTACATAAACAATTATATAGATATTTAATATAGTATTAATAAAAATACATTGTTCTGTTTTAATAGAATAAAAATCTAATTTATTTAGTTTCTTATTAATAAATTAAAACTAAGCTCTAGGAGATTGTTTTAATCTATATAGGGCTTTATTTAATTTATAAACTTAATCTTTATTATTATTAAAGCCTATAGGTTGTTCTATATAGATTTCTTTATTTATAGAAGCATTTATAAAGGCGTTTTTAAAATCAAAATGTTTAATTTCTAAATTTGCAGAGGCTGCAAAAAATAATAATAGTCTTATTAAGCCTATTTTAATTGTATTTGCAAAGGTCTATAAATAGTCTACGCTATAAGTTTATGTATAGCCTTTAGCAACCTATCTAGCTTTATATTTATTATTATTATTTAATCTATTTACTGTCTATTTTAAGCTCTAGTAGCTTATGTAGACTTTTGCTATAGAATAAAACTTATACGTAGAGAAAACCTTTTATATGCTATATTTATGTTCCCTTTGCTTTTTGCCTATAAAAGTACTACGTTTTCTTTTTGTCTTAACTGCTTATATTATTATACTTGCCCTTAGTAAGGGGCTTAAAAGAGAAAGAAAGAGAAGAGTAAGAAAATAGAAAGAGAAGGAAAGGTATTTATATAAGGGTTAGTCTAGTAGTCTTTAGTAGCGTTACGCTAGCGTTATAGTAGCATTAGAACAGCGTTTCTTTAAGAGTCTGTCTAGCCTAATAGTCCCTAGATCTCTTAGTATGTTACATAATTCTCTAGGGCTAAGTCCTAGGCTACTTTAAACTGTTTTAGAACTTTCTGCTTAAGTAACTATAAGGCTGTTGCCTTTGCTTATTCTAGGTAGCCTAGGGCATCCTTTAGCCTTTCGTTACGTAGGCGTAGTAGCAGCGCGCTTCTATTATATCTTATATAGTAGAAGATTACGTGTTTAACTATTTGTTTATGCTATCTATAGGGGCATTCTCTAGAGATCCCTAGTACTCTATAGTGCGCTAGCTAGCAGTTAAGTCTAATTGCCTCTATGTAGAGCAGGAAGAGCGCTGTTAATTCTGCTTTTAAGAGGTTGTTATATAGCTGTTAGAGGCGTTTTGTCTATAGTTCTGTCTAGGTTATTTTCTTCCTTCTCCTACCTTTATGTTTCTAAGCCTGTTTCTATTTAAGGTCTTGTCTTTGTTAGATTGCTATATAGGTGCCTATCTATAGTTGTCTAGTCTGTTAGCTACGCGTTAAGTTGCCTTTAGCGCGCTAGCGTTCTGCTTAGTATGCTCGCCATTTGCGTACCTAGGCAATAAGGTTGTCTGCTTTTGCTTTTGTTGCTTTGCTCTACGTAGCTAGGCGTGGCGCTATTATATTGCTTCTCTATTGTCTTAGTAACCTCTATATAGTTTATATAGTTTGCTAGACGTTCTAGTCTATAGCTCTATGTTGCTTAATTGCCTGTTAGAACGCTTATGTCTTAACCTAGAGGGGGAGCAGGGCTATGCCTGCTTCCTGCTTAATAGCCGCGCTTAGGGTACCTTTATATGCTCTAGTAATCTGCCTAAGACATTTCTTCTGCGTTTTTAAAAGTAGCAAAGCTATTATGCTTATAGCTATTAATCCTCTGTTAAGTTGCTGTTCCTATACCTACGCTCTATATATTATTGCTAGTTATACTATTGCTATATAGATAAGTTTTAACTATTATATTAACAGGCCCTACGTTAATGCTATAATGCATGCTATTACGTTAAATAAGCTCTTGCTATTCTATGCTGCCTTTTAGGTATGCTCCTTCTATTATAATTTTAGGTCTACCTATATGCCTAAGATCTAGATAGACTTTATATAGAGCTCTGCCTTGTCTCTAGCAATATAAATAGTACTTGCTAGGTCCTCGCGTTAGCCTCGCCTCCTAGTGAAGTGCATGAGCTAGTACTTGTCTAGGGCGAACTTGGCTCTATAGCGCTTTGCCTATGCTACGTACTTGTTATAGGCTATAGTAAGTCTCTAGCAGTTGTCTGCTGCTATGTTTTCCTAGGCTACTAGCGTAGTGTTGTTAACAAATCTAAATCTAAATATGTTATTGCTTTCTAGTTATTTAAATTCCTCTAGTAGCTCTATAATAAAGAAAAGGAATAGTATTAGGGACAAAGGGGACCCCTATAGAATCCCTACGTTTACCTATATCCTCTAGCTTATATACCTAGCAAACATAATTTATATAGTTTATTTGCTAAGGAAGTTCTCTATAAACTATATAGTCTATAGTAGTATGCCCTTGTTCTAGAGTATATGTAGTAGTCTAGTATATGCTACGTTGTTAAAGGCTTCTATAAGGTTAAGGCCTAGCATTAACACTACGCATCCTTTCTAGGCTTTCTACGCTGTCTAGACAACGTTAGTAAGCAGCTTAACTACTGTTATTATAGACTTTTTCTTTTAGCTACCTATTTAGTTCTAGGGTAGTAGTTAGTGTTCTTCTGCTGCCTCTACTAGGCGCTCTGCTATAATAGTTTTAACTAGCTTAGCAATTATGTTCTCTAGCGCTATAAGGCAATAGGCGTTAACTAGGGTGTAGTCTTTCTTTCCTAGTTTACGTAGTGCTACTATAATAGTGTTTTTAAGTCTCTCTAGCAGAGGGGCGCTGTTAAATAGCTTACTAATTGCCTTTGCTAGGTTATTGCTAATAGTATTACTAAGCGTTTTAAGGACTTTGTTTAGTATTTTGTCTAGTCCTAGGGCTTTCTTGCTTAGGAGCTTATGTATTACGTCTTATACTTATTGCTTTATAACTCTATAGTCTATATAGGCTATGTAATAAGTAAGAACTTTTTCTTGAAGCATTAAAAAACGCGTTAAAACGTTATAAATTCATTAAGCAAAACGCCTATAATACTGTCCCTAGCTACGCAAGCAGCAGAAACGACGGCGAAATAGTGTAGCAACGTGATAGCGCTGCTACACTATAGTCAACATGCTAACGCGTTAGCAGGAGGAACATATTACCTACCTATATAATGTAACAGAGAATAAAACAAGGTACACCCTAACACTATAGAGAAGCTAATAAAAATACTAAAGGCTATAGAGAGAGAAAAGAACAAAAGAGTAAAGGCGTTAACGCGCTAGGCAAGAGAGGTAGTAGAGGGAATAGAGAAACAGCTCTACGTCTAGAAAACATGTAACAAGATCCTCTAACACGTAAAAGAGACTAAAGCTAAGGCTAACAGCAACCTGCTAGCGACCTAATAATAGGCAGATGTTATAGCGTAGGCTACGTAGCTAGCTGCCCCTAAACTAATTATTTAGGCTAGAATTAATAACGTGACTAACAAGACCCTAAGCAAGATCCTTAAGATTATCTAACTAGCTATCCCTAACGCTATTGCTGTCTACTGTTATAAAAGCAGAGACATAGACATACGCCTTAAGTCACAAGCCTAGCAGGACGCTGTCGCAGCAGCGCTAGACCCCTAGAGAATATAGCTCCTTAGGAAGGCGTACCTAGTAGAGGTCCCTAGTATATAATATACTCTTCTAGTTAAGAATAGCTAATCTATAGATAACTCTAACATTATATAAAACTTTAAGAAATTATTATAAAGACTCTATAGCATAACTAAGATCTTATTAATACGCTAGCTACGTAACTCTAACGCGCCCCTAAAACGCTAAGGAGATAATATATAAAAAACAAAAGGTTCTTTTATTATAGAGGTAAACATATAGGCTAAACAAAAAGAATTATTTAAAGCAGAATTATTATTAGGGCAGAATACTTTAAGGCTAGAATTTATAATAGTAACCTAGCACTAAAACAATGCTACTAATGTAGCACGTAGAGACATAAACAAGGCGCCTACGCAAAGGCAGCAAAATGCATGTAGTGCGCTAGTAACTATGATATAAGATAATATAAAGCTAGCTATATATGCTATACTAACTATAGACAGACATATAGAGCGTGGCAGATAAGGGCGTGCCTAGCGTTCACGTAGTATAGAACAGGCATATAGAAGCTAAGGATAGAACTAGCTATTAGGTCTAACCTAGCTAGAAATAGAGGCGAACAAAATAGTAGGCTAATTATAGTCCTTTCCCTAGGCAAACGTAACCTAAACAATAGAGAGACCTAACTACTATAGGAGAAAGGCTAACCTATAGAGGCAGCACGCGTAGCGCGCTAAGCGACATTAGACCTAAGCTAAACTATAATCTTCTAAATAAGAACAGCAGCTAAATAGAGGACGTTACTCTATTATAATAATAAAAGTACTAACAATACTCTAATATAACTATAGCATAGCAAACAAAACTAAGACAAGGCCTTTTTTAACGTAGCAGAGCTAGCGAAACACTATATACTTGCTATATAAGAACTAGCCTAGAATAAATAAACAAAGCAAACGTACTGCCTGCCTAGTTATACACTAGTATATAGAGGCAACGAATAGACAAAAACATGCTTTATAATAAGCATAGCACTAGGCCTTAAGGCATAGAAAAGGACGTATAGCTTAGACAACTTAGAAGCTATTAAACTATAAGCAAAGAACAAGAGGATAGTAATATTTAACGCCTATAACATAACAAACTAACTAATAAACCTTAGTATTATAAACTAACTATAGAAGCAACTTATAAGGACTATAGCAGACTAGATTATAGTCCTTAGAGACTTTAACCTATACTACTAATTATAGAGAGGCATAGAGACATAATGCGACCTAGCAGCAACACGCCTACTAAACGCTATAGAATTAAAAGGCCTTTAATTATGCACCCTAAAGGGCCTACTAACATGGAAACAAGGCGTGAGACAATTTGTAATTAACTTAACCTTTATAAGTACTACTCTCGCGTAGCGCCTAGAGCACTGCGGACTAGTAGACAAATAGGCACTTATAAAGGACTATATCCCTATATAAATTATAGTTGCCTACTAAGTTAAACTAACAGCGACGTGACAGCAGTATGCTATTGCGAAGATAGACTACAAAAACCTCTACAAGGACCTTATAGAAAGCACCTAGCACTAGCATAATTAACCTCTAGCAGCCTTATAAAAGGCAATCTAACAGGGCATAGAAACCTACTGCCTAAGGTTAAGACCTAGCAAATTCGCGTAGAGGTTATAGTCGCCCTAAGCTATAGTATTACTTATAAACATAAGACACGCCTAGAGGGAGGTTACATAATACTACATAGAGGAGGCAGAGGAACGCCTGTAAAACATAAGGAAAGCGCTTACTAAGGAAATGTAACAAGCTAGCAGAGCAAGCTAGAGGACATTTGTTAGCAGTCTCTAGACAGTAGCAGCAAAACCTTAAAAAACACTCTAGGACATAATAAAATAGAGCAGGGCCTATAAAAAAGGGCCTTATATAGACCTACACCTACTAGCACTATAAAACATAACAACTAAACAGGGGGTAGAGGATAGCAAAGGCAAAGCAGCTATTCTTATAAAGAAATTCTTTCTAATAGCAGGGGAGGCAGACCTTAGCAACCTTAAAGGAGAACTATAGAAGAGCGTAAGTAAAACAACGTACTACTATAAACAAGGAAGTAATAGGAACAGCAAGACATAGAACTCTTAACTAAACATAGCCTATATAGACTATAGAGTTATAAAGCAATAAGTATAAGACGTAATACGTAAGCTCCTAAGCAAGAAAGCCCTAGGACTAGACAAAATACTAAATAAAGTCCTTAAAACGCTTAGCAATACTATTAGCGACGACTTAGCAAAGGCAATTAGCAAGCTATTTAACAGCGCCCCTCTGCTAGAGGGACTTAAAGACACTATTATAGTAGCACTACGTAAACTAGGAAAGAAAGACTACACCCTAGTCAACGCCTATTGCCTTATAGCGCTAGAGAACATAATTGCTAAGCTAGTTAAAACTATTATAGCAGAGCGCCTAGTAGAGGCAGCAGAAGAACACTAACTACTACCCTAGAACTAAATAGGTGGCTAAAAGAAGAGGTTTATAATAATAGCAGTTAAGCTGCTTACTAACGTTGTCTAGACAGCGTAGAAAGCCTAGAAAAAATGTATAGTTTTAATGCTAGGCCTTAACCTTATAGGAGCCTTTAATAACGTAGCATATACTAGACTGCTATATATACTTTAGAACAAGGGCATACTACTATAGACTATATAGTTTATAGAGGACTTTCTTAGCAAACGAACTACATAAATTACGTTTGCTAGGTATATAAGCTAGAGGATATAAGTAAACATAGAGATTCTATAGGAGTCTCTTCTATCCCTAATACTGTTCCTTTTCTTTATTATAGAGCTACTAGAGGAATTTAAACAACTAGAAAGTAATAACGTATTTAGATTTAGATTTGTTAACAACACTACGCTAGTAGCCTAGGGAAACATAGCAGCAGACAACTGCTAGAGACTTACTACAGCCTATAACAAGTGCGTAGCATAGGCAAAGCGCTATAGAGCTAAGTTCGCCCTAGACAAGTACTAGCTCATGCACTTCACTAGGAGGCGAGGCTAACGCGAGGACCTAGCGAGTACTGTTTGTATTGCTAGAGACAAGGCAGAGCTCTGCATAAAGTCTATCTAGATCTTAGGCATATAGGTAGACCTAAAATTATAATAAAAGGAGCACACCTAAAAGGCAGCATAGAACAGCGAGAGCTTATTTAACGTAATAGCGCGTATTATAGCATTAACGTAGGGCCTGTTAATATAACAGTTAAAACTTATCTATATAGCAGTAGTATAACTAGCAATAATATATAGAGCGTAGGTATAGAGACAGCAACTTAACAGAGGATTAACAGCTATAAGCATAATAGAGCTACTTCTAAAAACGCAGAAGAAATGTCTTAGGCGGATTACTAGAGCATATAAAGGTACCCTAAGCGCAGCTATTAAGCGGGAAGCAGGCATAGCCCTGCTCTCCCTCTAGGTTAAGACATAAGCGTTCTAACAGGCAATTAAGCAACATAGAGCTATAGACTAGAACGTCTAGCAAACTATATAAACTATATAGAGGTTACTAAGACAATAGAGAAGCAATATAACAGCGCTGCGCCTAGCCACGCAGAGCAAAGCAACAAAAGCAAAAGCAGACGACTTTATCGCCTAGGTACGTGAATAGCAAGCACACTAAGCAGAACGCTAGCGCGCTAAGGGCAACTTAACGCGCGGCTAATAGACTAGATAACTATAGACAAGCACTTACATAGCAATCTAACAGAGACAAGACTTTAAATAGAAACAGGCTTAGAAACATAAAGGCAGGGGAAAGAAGGAAACAACCTAGACAGAACTATAGACAAAACGCCCCTAACAGCTATATAATAACCTCTTAAAAGCAGAATTAATAGCGCTCTTTCTGCTCTACATAGAGGCAATTAGACTTAACTGCTAGCTAGCGCACTACAGGGTACTAGGGATCTCTAGAGAATGCCCCTATAGGTGGCATAAACAAACTATTAAACACGTAATCTTCTACTATATAAGATATAACAGAAGCGCGCTGCTACTACGCCTACACAACGAAAGGCTAAAGGATGCCCTAGGCTACCTAGAACAAGCAAAGGCAACAGCCTTGTAGTTACTTAAGCAGAGAGTTCTAAAACAGTTTAAAGTAGCCTAGGACTTAGCCCTAGAGAATTATATAACATACTAAGAGATCTAGGGACTATTAGGCTAGACAGACCCTTAAAAAAACGCTGCCCTAACGCTACCACAACGCTAGCGTAACGCTACTAAAGACTGCTAGACTAACCCTTATATAAATACCTCTCCCTCTTTTTTTATTTTCTTACTCTCTCTCTCTCTCTTTCTCTTAAGCCCCTTACTAAGGGCAAGTATAACAACATAGGTAGTTAAGATAAAAAAAAAACGTAGTACTCTTATAGGTAAAAAGCAAGGGGAACGTAAATATAGCATATAGAAGGTTTTCTCTACGCATAAGTTTTATTCTATAGCAAAAGTCTATATAAGCTACTAGAGCTTAAAATAGACAGTAAATAGATTAAATAATAATAATATATAGGCTATGTTTAGTTAAGGGTTCTATGTTTTGCTATTTCTATTACTTCTCTATTTATAGTAGTGCGTTATTTTGCTTATGCTTTTCTATAGTTCTCTTTTAAGGTTGCTAAGGTCTGCTTCCCCTGCTATTAGAAAGAATTTCTTTATAAAGATAGCTGCTTTGCCTTTGCTATTCTCTACCCTCTATTTAGTTGTTATGTTTTATAGTGCTAGTAGGTGTAGGTCTATGTAGGGCCCTTTTTTATAGGCCCTGCTCTATTTTATTATGTCCTAGAGTGTTTTTTAAGGTTTTGCTGCTACTGTCTAGAGACTGCTAACAAATGTCCTCTAGCTTGCTCTGCTAGCTTGTTATATTTCCTTAGTAAGCGCTTTCCTTATGTTTTATAAGTGTTCCTCTGCCTTCTCTATATAGTATTATATAACCTCCCTCTAGGCGCGTCTTGCGTTTATAAGTAATACTATAGCTTAGGGCAACTATAACCTCTACGCGAATTTGCTAGGTCTTGACCTTAGGTAGTAGGTTTCTATGCCCTATTAGATTGCCTTTTATAAAGCTGCTAGAGGTTAATTATGCTAGTGCTAAGTGCTTTCTATAAGGTCCTTGTAGAGGTTTTTGTAGTCTATCTTTGTAATAGCATACTACTATCGTGTTGCTGTTAGTTTAACTTAGCAGGTAACTATAATTTATATAGAGATATAGTCCTTTATAAGTGCCTATTTGTCTACTAGTCTATAGTGCTCTAGGCGCTACGTGAGAGTGGTACTTATAAAGGTTAAGTTAATTATAGATTGTCTCACGCCTTGTTTCTATGTTAGTAGGCCCTTTAGGGTGCATAATTAAAGGCCTTTTAATTCTATAGCGTTTAGTAGGCGTGTTGCTGCTAGGTTGTATTATGTCTCTATGCCTCTCTATAATTAGTAGTATAGGTTAAAGTCTATAAGGACTATAATCTAGTCTGCTATAGTCCTTGTAAGTTGCTTCTATAGTTAGTTTATAATACTAAGGATTGTTAGTTAGTTTGTTATGTTATAGGCGTTAAATATTACTATCCTCTTGTCCTTTGCTTATAGTTTAATAGCTTCTAAGTTGTCTAAGCTATACGTCCTTTTCTATGCCTTAAGGCCTAGTGCTATGCTTATTATAAAGCATGTTTTTGTCTGTTTGTTGCCTCTATATACTAGTGTATAACTAGGCGGGCAGTACGTTCGCTTTGTTTGTTTGTTCTAGGCTAGTTCTTGTATAGCAAGTATATAGTGTTTTGCTAGCTCTGCTACGTTAAAGAAGTGCCTTGTCTTAGTTCTGTTTGCTATGCTATAGTTATATTAGAGTATTGTTAGTACTTTTATTGTTATAATAGGGTAACGTCTTCTATTTAGCTGCTATTCTTATTTAGGAAGATTATAGTTTAGCTTAGGTCTAATATCGCTTAGCGCGCTACGCGTGCTGCCTCTATAGGTTAGCCTTTCCTCTATAGTAGTTAGGTCTCTCTATTGTTTAGGTTACGTTTGCCTAGGGAAGGGACTATAATTAGCCTGCTATTTTGTTTGCCTCTATTTCTAGCTAGGTTAGACCTAATAGCTAGTTCTATCCTTAGCTTCTATATGCCTGTTCTATACTATGTAAACGCTAGGCACGCCCTTATCTGCTACGCTCTATGTGTCTGTCTATAGTTAGTGTAGCATACGTAGCTAGCTTTATATTGTCTTATATTATAGTTGCTAGCGCACTACATACATTTTGCTGCCTTTATGTAGGCGCCCTGTTTATGTCTCTACGCGCTACATTAGTAGCATTGTTTTAGTGCTAGGTTGCTATTATAAATTCTAGCTTTAAAGTATTCTGCCCTAATAACAATTCTGCTTTAAATAATTCTTTCTTATTTAGCCTATATGTTTACTTTTATAATAAAGGAACCTTTTGTTTTTTATATATTATCTCTTTAGCGTTTTAAGAGCGCGTTAGGGTTATGTAGCTAACGTATTAATAAGATCTTAGTTATGCTATAGAGTCTTTATAATAATTTCTTAAGGTTTTATATAATGTTAGAGTTATCTATAAATTAGCTATTCTTAACTAGGAGAGTATATTATATACTAGAGACCTCTACTAGGTACGCCTTCCTAAGGAGCTATATTCCCTAGGGGTCTAGCGCTGCTATAACAGCGTCCTGCTAGGCTTGTGACTTAAGGCGTATGTCTATGTCTCTGCTCTTATAACAGTAGACAGCGATAGCGTTAGGGATAGCTAGTTAGATAATCTTAAGGATCTTGCTTAGGGTCTTGTTAGTTACGTTGTTAATTCTAGCCTAAATAATTAGTTTAGGGGCAGCTAGCTACGTAGCCTGCGCTACGACATCTGCCTATTATTAGGTTGCTAGCAGGTTGCTGTTAGCCTTAGCTTTAGTCTTCTTTACGTGTTAGAGAATCTTGTTATATGTTTTCTAGACGTAGAGCTGTTCCTCTATTTCCTTTACTACCTCTTTTGCCTAGCGCGTTAACGCCTTTACTCTCTTGTTCTTTTCTCTTTCTATAGCCTCTAGTATTTTTATTAGCTTCTTTATAGTGTTAGGGTGTACCTTGTTTTATTCTCTGTTACGTTATATAGGTAGGTAATATGTTCCTCCTGCTAACGCGTTAGCATGTTAACTATAGTGTAGCAGCGCTATCACGTCGCTGCACTATTTCGCTGTCGTTCCTGCTGCTTGCGTAGCTAGGGACAGTACTATAGGCGTTTTGCTTGATGAATTTATGTCGTTTTAACGCGTTTTTTAATGCTTTAAATTTTTTACTTTAGGATTAACCTATATTAGTTTAAGAGAAAAATGTTAGGTAAGGGTGTAGAAATGTAAGTACGACCTGCAGTTAGAAGGAAACATGTTAGAGCAAGCTAGCTCTAAGGAAATAAGAGGGAAACTACGTTTCTAGCTTTATATTTAACTAGATTGTTATTTTTATCTTTTTTTTCTTTAAATACCTATCTACCTTTTAGAATAGATTTATTTTTAGGTATTTTAGTTAAGGTCCAAGTATTTTGCTTATTTAATTAGTCCAATTCCTTTTTCATTGCTTATAACCAATAATCTTTTTTAGAGCTATTTATTGCTTCTAAATAGTTATTAGGTTCTTATATATTAATAACTAGTGATAGCTTATCTAGACTTCCTAGGTCTTCTATAGTATTTGAGCTTTGTGTACTATTGTTAATAGTACTATTAATATTACTATTAGTAATATTGTTATTACTGCTATTGCTACTATAAATAGTGTTGCTATTACTACTATGAGTAGCATTGCTATTACTACTATAGGTAGCATTGCTATTACTACTATGAGTAGCATTGCTATTACTACTATGAGTAGTATTGCTATTACTACTAGGAATAGTATTACTATTGTAAAAAATTAATAATTAATAGCAAGACGTGCAACAATTAATGATTAATAGCGGAGCAAGGCAGGAGAACAGGATTTCATGAATGGCTTAATTTTTTATTCTCTACGAAATTCCCTTCTATATATATTGAAGGAACAGGTTGGGTATAGTAATATCCGTAGTCGGATACAGTACTATCCGTAGTCGGGTACAGTACTATCCGCAGTCGGGTACAACAATATCCGTAGTCGGGTATAGTACTATCCGTAGTCGGGTACAGTACTATCCGCAGTCGGGTACAACAATATCCGTAGTCGGGTACAGTACTATCCGTAGTCGGGTACAGTACTATCCGCAGTCGGGTACAACAATATCCGTAGTCAGGTATAGTACTATTTGAAACTTATTCTGTTTTAAGCTCGTAGACGCTCTGTTTTACGAGCTAGAGCTTCGTTTTAACCTAATTTCTGCATAGTTTTAAGTTGTCTATTTAATAGTGCTATCTATTTAATAGATAGTAATAGTAATAGCTTATATAGATTAATGTTATATGTTTTTAATAACTATTACTACTAGGAGTAGTATTGCTATTACTACTATAAGTAGCATTGCTATTACTACTAGCAATAGTATTATTATTAGAAAAATCAAAGGCTTATGTAGGGCTGTCTTTTTCTAATATATTAGAATATTTAATTCTTTTATTAGTAGTATTTTTATATTCTACTTTTCGTTTTTTGTTAATTTCTAATTATATTATTTAATTAGATAAATTAGGAACTTTAGAATTTTTGTTTTTAATTTTCTTTATTTTAAAGTTATAAAATTAATTTTCTAATATAACTATATCTCTAGAATAAGTTATTTTATTTAATTCTAAATCTAATAGTTTATAACTATTCTTATAATTAAAACCTAGTAGTATAGCTTTATTTGCTCTAGGTTCTAATTTCTTTAACCTAGTTTGCTTATTTTTATAATAAGCTATGGAGCCCCAAATTTTAATTTGTTTAAAATTAGGTTTAGTATTATATAGTGCCTCATTTGGGCTAATATAGTTAATAGAACTATGAGGTGTAATATTATATAGATAAACAGCAGTATTCACTGCTTTATCCCAAAAATATAATGGTAAATTACTATTATATAATAAAGCTCTAACTGTTTCTATAATAGTTCTATTAATTCTTTTAATTAACCTATTTTGTTCTAGCGTATATGGACTAGAGAATTAATGTATTATACTAGAATTGTTAGTTAATTTAGTAAATTTATAGTTAACAAATTCTCCTCTATTATCTGTTCCTATTATTTTAATAGTATAATTGTTATTATTGTTTTTAGCTTTAGCTTTAAATTCTTTAAAGGCTTGAAAAGCTTCTAATTTTAAAAATATTATTTTATAGTCTAAATACCTAGTTTTAGCATCTAGAAAAAATATAATATATTTGCCTGATTTAGATTCTAGGCTAAGTAGTCCACAAATATCTATAACTATTTTATCTAAATAGTTATTTGGCTTAGGAGTTAATTCCTTATTTCTTTTATTTGATCTTCTACTGCACAAGATATAACAGGAGCGCGCTGCTACTACGCCTACGCAACGAAAGGCTAAAGGATGCCCTAGGCCACCCAGAACAAGCAAAGGCAACAGCCTTGTGGTTACTCGAGCAGAGAGTTCTAAAACAGTTTAAAGTAGCCTAGGACTTGGCCCTAGAGAATTATGTAACATACTAAGAGATCTAGGGACTATTAGGCTAGACAGACCCTTAAGGAAACGCTGCCCTAACGCTACCACAACGCTAGCGTAACGCTACTACAACGCTAGCGTAACGCTACTAAAGACTGCTAGACTACCCCTTATATAAATACCTCTCCCTCTCTTTCTATTTTCTTACTCTCTCTCTCTCTCTCTCTCTTAAGCCCCTTACTAAGGGCAAGTGTAACAACATAGGCAGTTAAGACAAAAGAAAAACGTAGTACCCTTATAGGCAAAAAGCAAGGGGAACGTAAATATAGCATATAGAAGGTTTTCTCTACGTATAAGTTTTATCCTATAGCAAAAGTCTACGTAAGCTACTAGAGCTTAAAATAGACAGTAAATAGATTAAATAATAATATTTCTTTTATTTGTTAATTTAGCTTTTAGGCAGATTTTGTAGCTAAATCTATATTCTTTAGGTATTTTAATATTTAATAATTAACTAATAATACTAATATTCTTATAGCCTAATCTTTTATGCCATAGATTTAACAGATTAATTAGTCTATTATCATGAAATATATATAAACTAGTAGGTTTTTAATCTATTTTAGCATTTAAGTAAAATAGATTATTTTTGTTATTTATAGTAAATAGAATTTGCTTCTTATTATAAAGTTCTTTATATATAATTGCTAGATTTTAACTAAAACTAGCTTTATATCCTTCTTTAAGTATTCTATTTAATAAAATAATGTTCACATTAAAGGTAGGTATATATAAACAATTATTTAAAATAATTTTATTATTTTTATATATAATAGCAATATTTCTAGTGCTAATACTACTAATTATAGAGTTATTTCCCTAGGAAATTTATGTAACATTATTATTTAGTGTAGAGAATAGATCTCTATTACTAATTATATGTTATATACTTCTAGAATCTAATATAAAATTAGTTTCTATATTTAAATAGTTGTTTATAGTATAATATACCTTTTCTTGCTTAGCAACATTAAAATCGTCTATAATATAATCTTTAGCTAATAGAGCTAAATCTTTATTATTCTTAGACAGTTGCCTTGTTGCTAGGCTATTATCTCTATAGCTAGGTGGCCGTTTATAGTCGTTAGCTGTTTTAAACTATTTAGGTTTATTTTCTAGAAATAAATACTAGCATTTATTTATAAAATGTGTATTTATTTTACATTTATTATAAAAACGTTGTTTTTATATTTTAGAATCTTTAACAATTCTATCTTTTAAAGGCTTTCTGTTTTTAGTAAATAAAACTTTAGTTTTATTACTATTAATAGAGGTTTGCCTTTAAAATTTATCTAATAAATTAGAAAATAGATTTTCTAAATTTATTCTTAATAAGTTATTCCTATAGGATTATGTAACTATAGTTACAAATCCTTTATAGAAAGGTAAAAGATTATTTAATACCTAGGCAATAATAACTTGCTTAGGTAGTTTAATATCTTTTGTTTTAAGTAAATTAGCTAGCAATTTAATTCTATTAAGATAATCTTCTATAGAATTAAATAGGCTTAGATTATACTTAAAGAATTCTTTGCAAATTAAGAATTTAGATAAAAATCCCTTAGGACAATAGAGGTTTTATAATTTTTCCTAGGCTTCTAACGCTGTTACATAGTGTTGTATTTAAAGCAAGGGTCTATCCTTAATTAATAGCCTAATTAGGCTCAGGGATTTTTGATTTTTAATTATATTTATAGGTATATATTAATTATTGTTATAATTAATTGTATCCTATAAAGACTTTTTAACTAAAACTAACTCTATACGAAGCTTCTAGACCTTATAATTGACTTGGCCTTAAAGCTTAGTAATAGAGTATTTTTTAGTTGTCATGATTGAAATTGCTATTAATTTGTTATCTATTAAAAATAGACGAATTAATAGTAGAGTAAAAGAAAATTATAGGCTAGCTGTAATTTAAAATAGAGGTGATTTAAGGTTTAAGGTTTTCTTAAAAGAAGATTATAGGCTAGCTATAATAGAAATAATTTAAGATTTCGAGGTTTTTCTTAAAAAGAAAATTATAGGCTAGCTATAATTTAAAATAGAGGTAATTCGAGATTTAAGGTTTTTCTTAAAAAGAAAATTATAGGCTAGCTATAAAAGAAGTAATTTAAGGTTTTAAGGTTTTTTATAAAAAAAATTACAGACTAGCTGTAATTTAAAGTAGAGGTGATTCGTAGAAATTAATTTTGTTATAAGCAGCTAGGCTTATAACCTGTAAAAAATTAATAATTAATAGCAAGACATGCAACAACTAGGGATTAATAGCGGAGCAAGGCAGGAGAACAGGATTTCATGAATGGCTTAATTTTTTATTCTCTACGAAATTCCCTTCTATATATATATTAAAGGAACAGGTCGGGTATAGTAATATCCGTAGTTAGATATAGTACTATCCGTAGTCGGATACAGTACTATCCGTAGTCGGATACAGTACTATCCGTAGTCAGATACAGTACTATCCGTAGTCGGGTACAGTACTATCCGCAGTCAGGTACAACAATATCCGTAGTTGGGTATAGTACTATCCGTAGTCGGGTACAGTACTATCCGCAGTCGGGTACAACAATATCCGTAGTCGGGTATAGTACTATCCGTAGTCGGGTATAGTACTATCCGCAGTCGGGTACAACAATATCCGTAGTCGGGTATAGTACTATCCGTAGTCGGGTATAGTACTATCCGCAGTCGGGTACAACAATATCCGTAGTCGGGTATAGTACTATCCGTAGTCGGGTACAGTACTATCCGCAGTCGGGTACAACAATATCCGTAGTCGGGTATAGTACTATCCGTAGTTAGGTACAGTACTATCCACAGTTGGGTATAACAATATCCGTAGTCGGGTATAGTACTATCCGTAGTCAGGTACAGTACTATCCGCACTCGGGTACAATAATATCCGTAGTCAGGTATAGTACTATTTGAAACTTATTCTGTTTTAAGCTCGTAGACGCTCTGTTTTATAAGCTAGAGCTTCGTTTTAACCTAATTTCTACATAGTTTTAAGTTGTCTATTTAATAGTGCTATCTATTTAATAGATAGTAATAGTAATAGCTTATATAGATTAATGTTATATGTTTTTAATATTATTATTATTCGATCTATTTACTGTCTAATTTAAGCTCTAGTAGCTTATATAGACTTTTGCTATAATTTCCACTAGGTGAACAAAAAACCCCCTGTTAGCTAGTCGTAGAAGCAGCTCCCAAGGGCTTGCCTGTACTAGGGGAAAAACACCTTTTGCTAATGTGCTATATATGCGTCCCTAGGCAAGCGCAGGCGTAACGCCTGCACTAGTAGGGTGCTATTGTCCTCTAGCCTTAACTGCCTACTCTGTCTCTCTTTCTTTAGCCTTAGTTATATATGCCTTTAGTGTCTAGCGTCCCTTATACCTAGTATGTTACGTATGTCTGTCTCTACTCTTTCCCTCTTCTTTCTATGCTCTGTTAGTATAGGCTCTATGTCTACTGTTCTTCTAGCGCCTATTGTTATAACATAATGTCTAGACTACTGTTATAACATAACTGTCTGTCCTATAGGACCCTCCTCTTCTACGTAGAGCAGGATCTCTGCCTCTAGTTAGTATTAGGTGTCTGTTACCCTAGGGTCCTAGCCTAGGTTCTCTCCTATAGGAGAGAGTAACGATCTACGTCTTATAATTATAGTTATCTAGCTTAGCGTAGTCATAAAGGCAAGGGGCAGTAAGAGGTTCGTCTAGCCTAGGATAAGAGGTCTGCCTAGGCTGCTATTTCGTCCGCGTATAGAGGGAACAGGGTGTAGAGGTTATATTTTAAGCGTTTGTTATATAGTTGCTATAGGTATATACATAGCCGTTAGTTTATAGGGGTTTATAACTATTTCTAACTGTCATAGGCGTGTTGTAGTGCGCGCTGCGTCGCGCGCAGCGGCGGTGAAAACTCTGCTCTGTCTCACCACAGGGCATCGCCACCCGCCGCGCCGCTATTAACACGACGTCTCTGCGCTGGCTCTGATCCCCTCAAGGATCAGGTTCCTAGGCTTCACCGCGTGGAGGTGCAGAGTCCGATTTGGAAGCCCATATGTTTTTAATATAGAATAACAAATACCTAGGCTTAAATAGATAGTTAAATAGTCCTCTAAGGAAGTCCTATATAGACTCCTCTTGTTAGGTTTTTACGTGTTCTCTCTAATCTAAATGTAAGCAGTCGTGCTTACTCACCTCCTGCATAGCTATCTTGGCTTATCACACATTACACACATAACACAATACACTTATCTATAATCTATTAGAACTATCCCCCCCAAGCTTATAGTTATAAGCCTAGATCACGCCTAGCTGCATTAAATATCTTTTGACTACCTACCTACGTCTATTTGAGGCTAATAGAGCCTGTTTCTAATCGTCGTAGCCTTACTGTAGCTGTCGTAGTTGCTGTTGCTCCTTAAAAACCTTATCTAATTACCCCGCACCTGCGATCTAACATATCTAAAATACCTTAACTAACTACTAAGATAACTTTAATAGTTAAATTAACGATTCTTATAGCCCTAGAGGACTAGGAAACATAGATCCTTATTGTTAAGACGCTAGCTAGCGACTCATAGCAATACATTGATCCCTTATTGACGACAGCAGTTGCTTTTGACGTACCTGCCTAGCCTTAACCTTCTGATTTTAGAGGCACTAACTTATTAAACATTAATGCAAATTAGAGAGCTTACTAGATTAATTTTAACAATCTATACTATTAGAAGCTTAAAGAATATAAAAGAAAGAAAGCAAGGATTAACAAGGCTAAAGAATACATTATTACACATATTAATAAGTCCTTTCTGCTCTAGAAGGCTAATTATAACTTTCTTAGAGACTTCCTAATAAGCCTAAAGAAGGCTCTTGCTCCTTTAGAATTAGCGCGAGAGCAGACAATTATTAATCGCTACGTACAAGCATAGAGGTTTAACAAACAAAACATGAGTTTTAAGAGCTAGCTATAAGAATACCTTATTACATACCTACGAGCAAAAGAAGCAAACATACCTAATGTGAGCAGCAACAGAGCTCACTAGCACCTTGTTAAGGCTATTAAGAAGTTAGACATAGGCTACGCTGCTGTTATCTTAACACAAATTACATTAGCTTAGCTACCTACCTTACTTCTATTAATTAAAGATACTCTTAGCGCGTTCGCTTAGCACTACTAATAAACTTATACTAATAAATTAACTATACCTAGCTTAGCCTATGTGGCTACACTATAAGGAGAAGAATCCCTATACTAGAGGAGGAAACAATCAAGATGTCCCTATAGAGACTTCTATATCTAGGGAGCCTGTCTAGAGCTTGTAGAGGCTATTAGGCCTCGAGGCTTCACACCTAATCTATAGAGGCAAGAGAATATTAGAGTCTTTTGTAAGGATCCTAAAAGAAACAAGATTGTAGCTAAAGTTTAGCTTAGAGCAAGGAAATATCATTACTGCGAGAGGAAACAAGAATATTAGACTTAACGTATAACTACTTAGGATTTAACACCTTAAGATTTAACACCTTAGGATTTAAACCTAGATTACATTAAGATTAATGCTAGCGACGAGCCTCTCTAAGAGCTGTGCTAGAGGTATTGCCCTTAGCTTAATGGTCTTGTCTGCTGCTATTGTTAATAGGATCGTCCTTAACACTTATAGAGCTCTAGCTGTTATTGTTCCTTGATTTAATCTAATTAGGATCTTGTTAAGGGAGGTTGTATTAAGATGAGATTAATGCTAGCGACGAGCCTCTCTAAGAGCTATGCTAGAGGTATTGCCCTTAGCTTAATGGTCTTATCTGCTGCTATTGTTAATAGGATCGTCCTTAACGCTTATAGAGCTCTAGCTATTATCTTTCTCTAATTAGGATCTTGTTAAGACTAAGGGATCGTCCTTAGCTATCTATACTTTAAGGGATTGTCTTTAACTACCTATACCCTAAGGGATCGCCCTCACTACGTCTACATGTATATATTCTTGTTAGATTTAAACTACGTTTAAACCTAAGGGGTGTGTGTAAGCAGTTATGCTTACTTACTTTTTACATAGCTATCTTAGCTTATTATACATTACACACATAACATAATATACTTATCTATAATCTATTAGAACTGTCCCTCTTAAGCTTATACTAAACGTCTAAACTCTATGTTCTAGCAGGGGTCTAGTGCGTCTATAGGCCTTACTTTATTTGCTTTTGTCTTTCTAAGAGTAGACACTTAGCCTTAACATTCTGCTTCTTACGCTAGCTTTCTATAGTAGTGTTGCTTTCTAAGGACTTTTTTAATCTACTTAGGCTATTATTTATATAATTTATGCTAGGCGTTGTTTATTGCTTAATAATTTAGTTCTTCTATAATGTTACTATATGTTAAGTTATTATTGCTTTCCTCTATAGCGCTTAAGGCTTCTAGTGTTGTTGCTTATAGAGGTAGATATATAATTTATTATATACTTTCTTAGAACGCTTAGCGCTCCTCTTCTAAAAACAGCATACTAAAAACTCTAAAATCTAAATACGCCTAGTCTTATATATACGTAATAAAACTAGGACCTAGGACTTGCCCTTGTCTACCCTTCTCTTGCTTGCCTTTATTAGAAGCTAGTAATACTTCTAGGCCTTGTCTATATTACGTAGAACTTACTATCCTAGTACTAGGGTCCTATACTAGTTTTCTAATTCCTATAGGTTAGGCACATATGCTCTGTCTAAGGAGAGGACACCTAGGTCTATAGCAATAAACTAGCAAGTGTTATGCCTAGTGCTAGACGCTACTATATAGATACTACGCCTATAGCTATTATATTAGATTAAAAACTATGCTTATGCGCACTAAGGGTTCCCTAGTAGCATAGACTATAATAGTGTTTAGGTAATAACAAAGTCTATAGGGGTTATAATCCTACTAATAGTAATTAGGACTTAAAAGCATATGCTAGAGAAAGGCTTAAAGTTTCTAGTAGCTAAGTATATCCTAGGGGGCTTCTCTCTAGGCTAGAGAGCAACGTTGTTTACTAGTAATTAGAGTACATGTGCTATACTTTTATAAAGGACGTTTATTTCTAAACTAGTGTTAATAAGCGCGCTAACATATTGCCCTTAGACTTCTATAGAGGCTTAAGGACATAGAAGCTTTAACTCTATAAGCCTTCTTTAGCAATAGTATTAACTAGCTGTCTTAGAAGAGTTATTGTCTTTAGCAGCATTATAGTTATTATCTCTAGTATACGTAGCGTAGTTTCTATTAGAGCATAAGAGTCTAACGTTAGCTTTAAATACTAAAACTTCTCCTAACAGTATATTACTTATGCGCGCTAAGGGGATCTTAGGACCTATATTTTCTAAGATACTAGACAGAGCAGAACTAACACTAATAACACTATTAGGTTCCTCTAAAAATTAGACACGCCTTTAATTACTTTCTTCTCTAACAAAAAACAAAAGTTCTTACTTTATGTTTAGTTAACTTAGTATATTACTAATAGTAAGGTTATATATATACTTTCTGCTTTAATAGCTTTCTAATAAGTAATTTAGCGTCTAACTAAAGCGTCTTCTAGAGAGTGTTATCTATAGCAGAAGTTACTTAGCTAGCCTTCCTTTACGCTATAACTAGCTCTTAAAAAGGTATTAGGTCTCTATTAACTGTCTAAGAAAGGGACAGGCGCTTAAAGTTCTATAATTCTTTAACTTAGACACTATCTATAGGCTAAGCAGAGTTCTTATATTCCTATAGAGGTTAACCCTACGCGTCTACTATTTAGTAGTCTCCTAGGCGTGTCTTCTAGAGGCATGTAGTATCTAGCAGTTTCCTTTGTTAGAGCTTCTTAATAGCTAGGTGTTAAGTTTAATAATTTAATTCCTTTAGGAGTACCCTTAGAGCCCTAGGGCAGAGTACGACATTTACCTCTCTATCTATAGTACTAGATAGTGCGCTGTTTATGTTAGCGTTTTCTATAGAAAGCAGTATATGCGTTTAAGCCTAAAGGCTTGCTTCTTTAGCAATAAGCATGTCTACTTGCGCTATGCTATATCTTATAGTGTTTATAGATGCCTGTTGCTTACTCTCTGCTTTTCTTTATTCTTGTTTGTTATTAAAAAAGGCTAGCAGTGCTTTAGCATTAGGCGTTTAAGTTGCTCTTCTAAGACATAGAAATAGTTTTAGAGAGACCTTAGCAGTATTTCCTTTCTATAACTAAAAGGACTAGGCAGTATTAGAGGCAGTCTAGATTCTATAAAGCTATAGTATATCTTAGGCCTTATGTTTCTATTACGCCCTAGAACGTATAGTATATATACCTACTTTGTCTTACTAGGCGCTCCCTAAGGGGGCACTAGTTTAATAAATAACTAGTTTCCTTATATGTAAAGCATCTAATATCTCTCTAGAGCTAATTCTAGAGGTTCTAAGCTCTTTCCTAAGCCTATATTTAAGTATTGTCTTAAGGGAGGTTAATATAGGATCTGTTGTTACGCTTATTAGAGTTAAACAAGACTCTTTCTCTCTAACGTAATGTAGTAGCTTTAATAGCATTATTAAGTAAGTAGATATAGTTAATTAGCTTTAAAAAGAGCTATTAATTATATATATTTATGCCTATAAAAGCGCTAAGGCTATTAGAGTCTATAAGACTAAGCTTCTTAAAGTGCTTAACTATCTCTTTAACTTCTAGGTCTAGTTTATTAATAGAAGCCTTTATAGGGAGTGTAATTGTTACTAATAGGTTCCTAGGAGCTTTATAAAGAATACTTTCTTCTTCTAGAATTACGTAACTACCTACGCTAGGTTATAAGCAATTAACGTCTAATAGTAAACTCGCGTAGCATAGCTAGCTACTTTATCTATTATAATTATTTTGTCTTCTTAAGCCTGCTTAATACGTTTATAGCGCTTAAGGTATTTAATAATAATATAAAGTCTAGCTTGCTAGAGTTATTGCTGTTAACCTAGGCATTAGAATAATACTACATAGCGTCCTTGTCTTCTTAAGGCAGTCCTTATATAAGGTATTTCTCTTTTTTAGCTTAATAGACATAGCTAGCGCTTATTATAATATTAGCAGCCTCCTTAAAGTCCTAGAAGTATTTAAGGAAAGGCAGTAGAGACACTACGTTTGCCACGTAGTAGCTCTCTAGATAACCCTAGCGCTTTATAAGCTGCTCTAAGTTATATTCTTTATATTAGTTATATATAGCAGTCTTTAGGCATATAGGTAGACCTAAAATTGCAATAGAAGGAGCACACCTAAAAGGCAGCACAGAACGGCGAGAGCTTATTTAACGCGATAGCGCGCATTATAGCATCAACGTGGGGCCTGTCAATGCAACAGTTAAAACTTATCTATATAGCAGTAGTACGACTAGCAATGATATACAGAGCGTAGGTATAGGGACGGCGACTTAATAGAGGATTAACGGCTATAAGCATAATAGAGCCACTTCTAAAAACGTAGAAGAAATGTCTTAGGCAGATCACTAGAGCATACAAAGGTACCCTAAGCGTGGCTATTAAGCAGGAAGCAGGCATAGCCCTGCTCTCCCTCTAGGTTAAGACATAAGCGTTCTAATAGGCAATTAAGCAACATAGAGCTATAGACTAGAACGTCTAGCAAACTATATAAACTATATAGAGGTTACTAAGACAATAGGGAAGCGATATAACAGCGCCACGCCTAGCCACGTAGAGCAAAGCAACAAAAGCAAAAGCAGACAACCTTATTGCCTAGGTATGCGAATAGCAAGCACACTAAGCAGAACGCTAGCACGCTAAGGGCAACTTGACGCGCGGCTAATAGCCTAAACAACTATAGACAGGCACCTGCATAGCGATCTAATAGGGACAAGACCTTAAATAGAAACAAGCTTAGAAACATAAAGGCAAGAGAAAGAAGGAAACAACCTAGACAGAACTATAAACAACACGCCCCTAATAGCTATATAACAACCTCTTAAAAGCAGAATTAATAGCGCTCTTCTTGCTCTATATAGAGGCAATTAGACTTAACTGCTAGCTAGCGCACTATAGAGTACTAGGGATCTCTAGAGAATGCCCCTATAGATAGCATAAACAAACAGTTAAACATGTAATCTTCTACTATATAAGATATAACAGGAGCGCGCTGCTACTACGCCTACGTAACAAAAGGCTAAAGGATGCCCTAGGCTACCTAGAACAAGCAAAGGCAACAGCCTTATAGTTACTTAAGCAGAGAGTTCTAAAACAGTTTAAAGTAGCCTAGGACTTAGCCCTAGAGAATTATGTAACATACTAAGAGATCTAGGGACTATTAGGCTAGACAGACTCTTAAAGAAACGCTGCCCTAACGCTACTACAACGCTAGCGTAACGCTACTAAAGACTGCTAGACTACTCTTTATATAAATACCTCTCTCTCTCTTTCTATCTTCTTACTCTCTCTCTCTCTTTCTCTTTTAAGCCTCTAACTAAGGGCAAGTGTAATAACATAAGCAGTTAAGATAAAAAGAAAACATAGTACTTTTATAGGCAAAAAGTAAGGGGAACGTAAATATAGCATATAGAAGGTTTTCTCTATGTATAAGTTTTATCCTATAGCAAAAGTCTATATAAGCTACTAGAGCTTAAAATAGACAGTAAATAGATTAAATAATAATAATATATAGTAGTCTTAAGCTTAGTCTAATCTAATGTCTTATATATAGCAGTTTTCTTAATAAAGCTTTAGACAGTACTAGAACAGAACTCTATTATAAAAAGCACTTTTTTATAGTTACTAATTTATGTAAAAAGAGCTTTCTATTTATATTCTTATAGAAACTTAGTTACGTTAGTCTAATTAAAATATAGAGTATAGCTCTATAGCAGAAGGAATAGAATTAGGTAGCTTATGTTATCTCTATTATTATAAGGATCTAGTGCTACGCGTAGTACATAAGTAGCTTGTCTAGTGCGAGGCGTAGAGAGCTGTTTTCTAGTAGTTCTGCTTTTGCAAATCTCTTTACTAGGCGTTAGTTGTTTAGTGCTAGTATTAAGACTGCTAGGTTCTAGATTAGCAGCCTTTCTAAACCCTTAGAACTAGCTATAGAATTCTTTATTCTTAGGATTTCTTCTATTAGTGTTAGAAACACTAGGGAAGCTAGTAAGGCAGCAAGGTTCCTCTATCTTGTTGCTAAAAAAGGTTAACTATACGTAGTTAAAAAATTTAAACGCTAAAAAGCACGCTAGGAGCGTAATAATTATAAAGGTCTATAGCGCTGCTAAAATTATAGACTATATAGTTAGTAATTATCTTTCTAATTATTATTATTATTATTTAATCTATTTACTGTCTATTTTAAGCTCTAGTAGCTTATATAGACTTTTGCTATAGGATAAAACTTATACGTAGAGAAAACCTTTTATATGCTATATTTACGTTCCTTAGGCTTTGAAATTAGACTCTACACCTCTACGTAGTAAAGCCTAGGAACCTGACTCTTATAGAGATTAGAGCTAGCGCAGAGACGTTGCGTTAATAGTAGTGTAGTAGGTAACGCTGCTCTATAGTAAGACAGTGTAGAGTTTTTACACTAGCGCTACTATAAACAACACCTATAATAGTTAGAAAAACAGTTTATAAACTCTATTAATATAAAAGACTATCTTTAAGCACCTAATAGCAATAATATAACAACATAGCAAAACGCCTTATCCCTTACACCCTTAGGCAGACAAAACAGCAGCAGCTATGTAACGGACAGACGCTAGCGACCTAAGCTTTACATACCACTAGTATAGTGCTAGAGAGGCTAGGATAACGGCAGCGCTGCACATGAATAGACCCTGTATACTACTAGTAAGGCGCTAGAGGGGCCTAAAAACGTGCGACGGCGGCGACAGCGCGCAGATAGTCCCTATATACTACTAGTAAGGTGCTAGAGGAGTTATAACAAAACGCGCCATTAACGCCTACAAGGAGCGATAGTAGCGCTAGGGGCGAGGCGTAAGGGGGGAGAGAGAGCGTAGCGGATAACTATACAGGACAGGAGGCAGTACCTATACATAAGGGAGACATTACTAGTAGAGGCAAGCATGACAGAGTAGGCGGTTAAGGCTAGAGGACAATAGCAACCTACTAGCGCAGGCGTCACGCCTGCGCTTGCCTAGGGACGTACATATAGCATATTAGCCAAAGGTGTTTTTCCCATAGTATAGGCAAGCCTTTAGGAGCTGCTTCTATAACTAGCTAACAGGGGGTTTTTTGTTTACCTAGTGTAAATAGTAGCAATAGTCTATATAAGCTAATAGGGCTTGCATTAGACAGTAAACAAGAATTAATAATAATAATATTTACGTTTCTCTTGCTTTTTGCCTATAAAGGTACTATGTTTTCTTTTTATCTTAACTGCCTATGCTATTACACTTGCCCTTAGTAAGGGGCTTAAGAGAGAGAGAGAGAGAGAGAGAGAGAGTAAGAAAGTAGAAAGAGAGGGAGAGGTATTTATATAAGGGGTAGTCTAGCAGTCTTTAGTAGCGTTATGCTAGCGTTATAGTAGCATTAGGGCAGCGTTTTCTTAAGGGTCTGTTTAGCCTAATAGTCCCTAGATCTCTTAGTATGTTACATAATTCTCTAGGGCTAAGTCCTAGGCTACTTTAAACTATTTTAGAACTCTCTGCTTAAGTAACTATAAGGCTATTACTTTTGCTTATTCTAGGTAGCCTAGGGCATCCTTTAGCCTTTTGTTACGTAGGCGTAGTAGCAGCGTGCTCTTGTTATATCTTATATAGTAGAAAATTACGTGTTTAACTATTTATTTATGCTATCTATAGAGGCATTCTCTAGAGATCCCTAGTACCCTATAGTGCGCTAGCTAGCAGTTAAGTCTAATTGCCTCTATATAGAGCAGGAAGAGCGCTGTTAATTCTGCTTTTAAGAGGTTATTATATAGCTATTAGGAGCGTTTTGTCTATAGTTCTATCTAAGTTGTTTCTTTCCTTTCTCTACCTTTATGTTTCTAAGCCTATTTCTATTTAAGGTCTTGTCTCTGTTAGATTGCTATATAGGTGCCTGTCTATAGTTGTCTAGTCTATTAGCCACGTGTTAAGTTGCCCTTAGCACGCTAGCGTTCTGCTTAGTATGCTTGCTATTTATAGACCTAGGCAATAAAGTTGTCTGCTTTTGCTTTTGTTGCTCTGCTCTACGTAGCTAGGCGTAGCGCTGTTATATTGCTTCCTTATTGTCTTAGTAACCTCTATATAGTTTATATAGTTTGCTAGACGTTCTAGTCTATAGCTCTATATTGCTTAATTGCCTATTAGAACGCTTATGTCTTAACCTAGAGGGGGAGCAGGGCTATGCTTGCTTCCTGCTTAATAGCTATGCTTAGGGTACTTTTATATGCTCTAGTAATCTGCCTAAGACATTTCTTCTATGTTTTTAGAAGTAGCTCTATTATGCTTATAGCTATTAATTCTCTATTAAGTCGCTGTCTCTATACCTATGCTCTATATATTATTGCTAGTTATACTACTGCTATATAGATAAGTTTTAACTATTACATTAATAGGCTCTATGTTAATGCTATAATACGCGCTATTACGTTAAATAAGCTCTTGCTGTTCTATGCTACCTTTTAAGTATGCTCCTTCTATTATAATTTTAGGTCTACCTATATGCCTAAGATCTAGATAGACATTGTGTAGAGCTCTGCCTTGTCTCTAGCAATATAAACAGTACTTGCTAGGTCCTCACGTTAGCCTCGCCTCCTAGTAAAGTGCATGAGCTAGTACTTGTCTAGGGCGAACTTAGCTCTATAGCGCTTTGCCTATGCTACGTACTTGTTATAGGCTATAGTAAGTCTCTAGTAGTTATCTGCTGCTATGTTTCCCTAGGCTACTAGCGTAGTGTTGTTAATAAATCTAAATCTAAATACGTTATTGCTTTCTAGTTATTTAAATTCCTCTAGTAGCTCTATAATAAAGAAAAGGAACAGTATTAGGGACAGGAAGGACCCCTATAGAATCTCTACGTTTACCTATATTCTCTAGCTTATGTACCTAGCAAACGTAATTTATATAGTTTGTTTGCTAAGGAAGTTCTCTATAAACTATATAGTCTATAGTAGTATGCCCTTGTTCTAGAGTATATATAGTAGTCTAGTATATGCTACGTTGTTAAAGGCTTTATAAGGTTAAGGCCTAGCATTAAAACTACGTATCCTTTCTAGGCTTTCTACGCTGTCTAAACAACGTTAGTAAGCAGCTTAACTACTGTTATTATAGACCTTTTCTTTTAGCTACCTATTTAGTTCTAGGGTACTAGTTAGTATTTTTCTGCTGCCTCTGCTAGGCGCTCTGCTATAATAGTTTTAACTAGCTTAGCAATTATGTTCTCTAGCGCTATAGGGCAATAGGCGTTAACTAGGGTGTAGTCTTTCTTTCCTAGTTTACGTAGTGCTACTATAATAGTGTTTTTAAGTCTCTCTAGTAAAAGGGCGCTATTAAATAGCTTGCTAATTGCCTTTGCTAGGTCGTTGCTAATAGCAATGCTAAGCGTTTTAAGGACTTTGTTTAGTATTTTGTTTAATCCTAGGGCTTTCTTGCTTAGGAGCTTATGTATTATGTCTTATACTTGTTGCTTTATAACTCTATAGTCTATATAGGCTATGTTTAGTTAAGAGTTCTATGTCCTGCTGTTTTTATTACTTCTTTGTTTATAGTAGTACGTTGTTTTGCTTATGCTTTTTTATAGTTCTTCTTTAAGGTTACTAAGGCCTACTTTCTTTGCTATTAGAAAGAATTTCTTTATAAAAATAGCTGCTTTGCCTTTGCTATTCTCTACTCCCTATTTAGTTGTTATGTTTTATAGTGCTAGTAGGTATAGGTCTATATAAGGCCCTTTTTTATAGGCCCTGCTCTATTTTATTATGTCCTAGAGTGTTTTTTAAGGTTTTGCTACTACTGTCTAGAGACTGCTAATAAATGTCCTCTAGCTTGCTCTGCTAGCTTGTTATATTTCCTTAGTAAGCGCTTTCTTTATGTTTTATAGGCGTTCCTCTGCTTTCTCTATATAGTATTATATAACCTCCCTCTAGGCGCGTCTTACGTTTGCGAGTAATACTATAGCTTAGAGCGACTTTAACCTCTACGCGAATTTGCTAGGTCTTAACCTTAGGCAGTGGGTTTCTATGCCCTATTAGATTGCCTTTTATAAAGCTGCTAGAGGTTAATTATGCTAGTGCTAGGTGCTTTCTATAAGGTCTTTATAGAGGTTTTTGTAGTCTATCTTTGTAATAGCATACTACTATTACGTTGCTGTTAGTTTAACTTAGCAGGTAACTATAATTTATATAGAGATATAGTCCTTTATAAGTGCCTATTTGTCTACTAGTCTATAATAGTCTAGGCGCTGCGCGAGAGTAGTACTTATAAAGGTTAAGTTAATTATAGATTGTCTTGCGCCTTGTTTCTATGTTAGTAGGCCCTTTAGGGTGCATAAGTAAAGGCCTTTTAATTCTATAGCGTTTAGTAGGCGTGTTACTGCTAGGTTATATTATGTCTCTATGCTTCTCTATAATTAGTAGTATAGGTTAAAGTCTCTAAGGACTATAATCTAGTCTGCTATAGTCCTTATAAGTTGCTTCTATAGTTAGTTTATAATACTAAGGTTTGTTAGTTAGTTTGTTATGTTATAGGCGTTAAATATTACTATCCTCTTGTTCTTTGCTTATAGTTTAATAGCTTCTAAGGTGTCTAAGCTATACGTCCTTTTCTATGCCTTAAGGCCTAGTGCTATGCTTATTATAAAGCATGTTTTTGTCTGTTTGTTGCCTCTATATACTAGTGTATAACTAGGCAGGCAGTACGTTTGCTTTGTTTGTTTATTCTAGGCTAGTTCTTATATAGCAAGTATGTAGTGTTTTGCTAGCTCTGCTATGTTAAAGAAAAGCCTTGTCTTAGTTCTGTTTGCTATGCTATAGTTATATTAGAGTATTGTTAGTACTTTTATTATTATAATAGAGTAACGTCCTCTATTTAGCTACTATTCTTATTTAGAAAGATTATAGTTTAGCTTAGGTCTAATGTCGCTTAGCGCGCTGCGCGTGCTGCCTCTATAGGTTAGCCTTTCTCCTATAGTAGTTAGGTCTCTCTATTGTTTAGGTTACGTTTGCCTAGGGAAAAGACTATAATTAGCCTGCTGTTTTGTTTGCCTCTATTTCTAGCTAGGTTAGACCTAATAGCTAGTTCTATCCTTAGCTTCTATATGCCTGTTCTATACTACGTAAACGCTAGGCACGCCCTTATCTGCTACGCTTTATATGTCTGTCTATAGTTAGTGTAGCATATATAGCTAGCTTTATATTGTTTTATATTATAGTTACTAGCATACTACATGCATTTTGCTCTCTTTACGTAGGCGCCCTGTTTATGTCTCTACGCGCTATATTAGTAGCATTATTTTAGTGCTAGGTTGCTGTTATAAATTCTAGCCTTAAAGTATTCTGCGCTAATAATAATTCTGCTTTAAATAATTCTCTCTTGTTTAGCTTATATGTTTACTTTTATAATAAAAGAACTTCTTGTTTTTTATATGTTATCTCTTTAGCGTTTTAGGGGCGCGTTAGGGTTATATAGCTAACATATTAATAAGATCTTAGTTATGCTATAAAGTCTTTATAATAATTTCTTAAGGTCTTATATAATATTAGAGTTATCTATAAATTAGCTGTTCTTAACTAGGAGAGTATATAGCATACTAGGGACCTCTACTAGGTACGCCTTCCTAAGGAGCTATATTCCCTAGGGGTCTAGCAATGCTACGACAGCGTCCTGCTAGGCTTATAACTTAAGGCATATGTCTATGTCTCTGCTCTTATAACAGTAGACAGCAATAGCATTAGGGATAGCTAGTTAGATAATCTTAAGGATCTTGCTTAGAGTCTTGTTAGTCATGTTATTAATTCTAGCCTAAATAATTAGTTTAGGGGCAGCTAGCTATGTAGCCTACGCTACGACATCTGCTTATTATTAGGTTGCTAGCAGGTTGCTATTAGCCTTAGCTTTAGTCTCCTTTATATGTTAGAGAATCTTATTATATGTTTTCTAGACGTAGAGCTGTTCCTCTATTCTCTCTACTACCTCTCTTGCCTAGCGCGTTAACGCCTTTACTCTCTTGTTCTTTTCTCTCTCTATAGCCTCTAGTATTTTTGTTAGCTCTTTTATAGTATTAGAGTGTACTTTATTTTATTCTTTGTTATGTTATATAGGTAGGTAATATGTTCTTTCTACTAACGCGTTAGTATGTTAACTATAGTATAGCAGCGCTATTACGTTGCTATACTGTTTTGCTATTGTTTCTACTGCTTATATAGCTAGGGACAGTACTATAGGCGTTTTGCTTAATAAATTTATGTTGTTTTAACGCGTTTTTTAATGCTTTAAGTTTTTCTAGCAAACTATATAAACTATATAGAGGTTACTAAGATAACAAAGAAGCAATATAACAGCGCTACGCCTAGCTACGTAGAGCAAAGCAATAAAAGCAAAAGCAGACGACCTTATTGCCTAGGTACGTAAATAGCAAGCATACTAAGCAGAATGCTAGCGCGCTAAGGGCAACTTAACGCGTGGCTAATAGACTAGACAACTATAAATAGGCACCTACATAGCAATCTAACAAAGACAAGACTTTAAATAGAAACAGGCTTAGAAACATAAAGGTAGAGAAAAGAAGGAAATAACCTAGACAGAACTATAGACAAAACGCTTCTAATAGCTATATAATAATCTCTTAAAAGCAGAATTAACAGCGCTCTTCCTGCTCTACATAGAGGCAATTAGACTTAACTGCTAGCTAGCGTACTATAGAGTACTAGGGATCTCTAGAGAATGCCTCTATAGATAGCATAAACAAATAGTTAAACATATAATCTTCTTTTATATAAGATATAATAGAAGCGCGCTGCTACTACGCCTACGTAACAAAAGGCTAAAGGATGCCCTAGGCTACCTAGAACAAGCAAAAGCAATAGCTTTATAGTTACTTAAGTAGAGAGTTCTATTATTATTTATTATTATTTAATCTATTTACTGTCTATTTTAAGCTCTAGTAGCTTATGTAGACTTTTGCTATAGGATAAAACTTATGCGTAGAGAAAACCTTCTATGTGCTATATTTATGTTCCCCTTGCTTTTTGCCTATAAGGGTACTACGTTTTTCTTTTGTCTTAACTGCCTATGTTATTACACTTGCCCTTAGTAAGGGGCTTAAGAGAGAGAGAGAGAGAGAAAGAGTAAGAAAATAGAAAGAGAAAGAGAGGTATTTATATAAGGGGTAGTCTAGCAGTCTTTAGTAGCGTTACGCTAGCGTTGTGGTAGCGTTAGGGCAGCGTTTCCTTAAGGGTCTGTCTAGCCTAATAGTCTCTAGATCTCTTAGTATGTTACATAATTCTCTAGGGCTAAGTCCTAGGCTACTTTAAACTGTTTTAGAACTCTTTGCTTAAGTAACTACAAGGCTGTTGCCTTTACTTGTTCTAGGTAGCCTAGGGCATCCTTTAGCCTTTCGTTACGTAGGCGTAGTAGCAGCGCGCTTCTATTATATCTTATATAGTAGAAGATCACGTGTTTAACTATTTGTTTATGCTATCTATAGAGGCATTCTCTAGAGATCCCTAGTACCCTGTAGTGCGCTAGCTAGCAGTTAAGTCTAATTGCCTCTATGCAGAGCAGGAAGAGCGCTATTAATTCTGCTTTTAAGAGGTTGTTATATAGCTGTTAGGGGCGTTTTGTTTATAGTTCTGTCTAGGTTGTTTCCTTCCTTCTCCTACCTTTATGTTTCTAAGCCTGTTTCTATTTAAGGTCTTGTCCTTGTTAAATCGCTATGTAGGTGCCTGTCTATAGTTGTCTAGTCCGTTAGCCACGCGTTAAGTTGCCCTTAGCGCGCTAGCGTTCTGCTTAGTGTGCTTGCTATTCGCGTACCTAGGCGATAAGGTCGTCTGCTTTTGCTTTTGTTGCTTTGCTCTACGTGGCTAGGCGCGGCGCTGTTATATCGCTTCCCTGTTGTCTTAGTAACCTCTATATAGTTTATATAGTTTGCTAGACGTTCTAGTCTATAGCTCTATGTTGCTTAATTGCCTGTTAGAACGCTTGTGTCTTAACCTAGAGGGAGAGCAGGGCTATGCCTGCTTCCCGCTTGATAGCCGCGCTTGGGGTACCTTTATATGCTCTAGTAATCTGCCTAAGACATTTCTTCTGCGTTTTTAGAAGTGGCTCCATTGTGCTTGTGGCCGTTGATCCTCTGTCGAGTCGCTGTCCCTATACCTGCGCTCCGTACATTAAAGTAGAGAGTTCTAAAACAGTTTAAAGTAGCCTAGGACTTAGCCCTAGAGAATTATGTAACATACTAAGAGATCTAGGGACTATTAGGCTAAACAGACCCTTAAGGAAACGCTGCCCTAACGCTACTATAACGCTAGCATAACGCTACTAAAGACTGCTAGACTACCTCTTATATAAATACCTCTCCTTTTCTTTTTACTTTTTTACTTTTTCTTTCTCTTTCTTTTTTAAGCCCCTTACTAAGGGCAAGTGTAATAGCATAGGTAGTTAAAATAAAAAGCAAACGTAGTACTTTTATAAGCAAAAAGTAAAGAGAACATAAATATAGCATATAAAAGGTTTTCTCTACGTATAAGTTTTATTCTATAGTAAAAGTCTATATAAGCTACTAGAGCTTAAAATAGACAGTAAATAGATTAAATAATAATAATAATAATAATAATTTTTGTTTTTTCTTAAGTATATAATTATCTAAAGGCAGATTAGACAAGGGACATTAAACAAAAAACATACTTTTTTTTACTTCTTTTTTTTACTATTTATATTACTACTATACTCTATAGGTCTAAGTATAGATTTATACTTTATTCTACTTTAATAGAGGCTACTACTAGTAAGCAGCTAGCTTAGATAAACCCCTTTTAAAGATTCTTGTCTAGGTACTTTTAAAGCACCTTTAATTTATTTAAGGACATTCTATAAAAAAGTCTAAAAGAAAGTTTAGCGCCTTTCTATAACTTAATCTTATAGTTATATAAATAGTGTTTAGAGAGCTTATCTACCTCCTAGCAAAGAATATATATAAATACTTATAACACTTAGCTAGAAGCTTTATAGCTAGGTTAGAGTACTTCCTTAGTGCTAGCGCCTTGTCTATGTTAGCAAGAGTTATAGAGTAGATTTTATAGTTAGGGCGCTATGCTAGTCTTATTATAGGAGCAGCGCTTATAAAGTATATATTAAGCTCTAAATCTAGTTTAGTTACTAGTTTATTATTATTAATAGTAGCAGCTAGGTTACTGTTATAAGTATTAGAGAAAGTACTTCTAAGAGGTTATAAAAAAGGCTTTTTGCTAACTTTTATATCTACTAGTTAAAGCTCTTGCCTAAGCTTAGCTAACTAGTTATTATGTCGCGCGCTATAGAAACGTGTAATTGTTCTATAGCTCTAAGGGCTCTTTAGTTTAACGCTTAGAAAAGCTCTCTATTATAAAGCTTCTATAAAGTTGCTTAGAGCCTTGCTCTAAGCATCTTTTAGGTGTTTTTATAGACATTATGTTTAGCACCTAGCTAAATTAAAGCATAGCTACTTGTTTAGCTAGTTAAAGGAAATCTTATAATAATAAATCTATAGTTAGCTAAGGATTAAGTTATGTTTGCCTAGCGTTATTATATATAACTTAATACGTTTCTAGTGTTTTATATGCCTAATCTATAGTTAGACAGTATATATAATAGTTTTGTTTTCTAGTTTTTTACTATTAAACCTATAGAGTATAATAGGCTATTTAAGGGGGGTTAAGGCTAGATTTAGTTTACGCGCGAGATCTTTATTAATATACTTATAACCTATAGCTCTAGTATTAACTAAGGCAGTAGCCTAAGTAATAATTAGACCTTAGCTAAGGGTATAAAGAATTAATATTCTTTGCTTTTAAGATTTATTAGTATTAGTTAATATATATAGGTTAACAAAGATTTTATATAACTATATATAGTCTTAGTAAGTAACTTATTGCTAGGACTTTTCTTTTCCCTTGCTAGACTATCTTTTACGTAGAGGGCTTTAAGACTTGCTAGACTATCTTCTACATAGAGGGCTTTAAAAGGCGCTGCCTTTCTCTAAGCGTTATTTAGTTTATTTAGTTACATAAGAGAAGCTGCTAGTAGATTAGGCGCTTATCTATTTAATTTAGTGCTAGACCTTAGAGTAGTCTCTTATAATATAATATATCTTGTTATAGTTAAAACAATAGCTGCTCTTTATACGTTTCTTTTGTTTCTTAGAGCTTATAAGTTAGTAGTAGGTAGTAGTATTAATATCTATAGCGTTAGAGTTTCTCTAAGCATACGTTAGATAAGCTCTAGGCAGGTACTATAAATTATTGTTATAGCTAGAGATTAAATTTACGTAGTTGTTTAGGTTTTCTAGGATTTATACTCTAACTATTACTTAACATATTTTATTAGAGAGCAAGCGTTAGAGAGCAGCTATTAATCTTTGTTTATTAATCTAGGTATTAGCAGCTAGTTATTAGAACTCTATAAAGTATAGAAAGAAAGAGCGTTTTCTTTGCTTAAAAGAGTTTAGTTTGCTTTAAGCTATTAGAGCTTTATTTAGGTTGCTATACGTTACTTCTAGAAAGCTAATAAGTTATTCTACTATATAGATATTAACTTCTAGTAATAGGTTAACTAGAGTAATAGAGTTATTTTTAAGTTAAGAGTAGGCGTAGATTAATTTAGCTTAGTTATTATTATTATTTAATCTATTTACTATCTATTTTAAGCTCTAGTAGCTTATATAGACTTTTGCTATAAGATAAAACTTATATATAGAGAAAAACCTTTTATATACTATATTTACGTTCCCTTTACTTTTAGTCTATAAAAGTACTATGTTTTTTTTTTATCTTAACTACTTTTGCTATTATACTTGCCCTTAGTAAAAGGCTTAAAAGAGAAAAAGAAAGAGAAAGTAAGAAATAGAAAGAAAGAGAGAGGTATTTATATAAGAGGTAGTCTAGTAGTCTTTAGTAGCGTTATGCTAGCGTTATAGTAGCGTTAGGGCAGCGTTTCTTTAAGGGTCTATTTAGCCTAATAGTCTCTAGATCTCTTAGTATGTTATATAATTCTCTAGGGCTAAGTCCTAGGCTACTTTAAACTGTTTTAGAACTCTTTACTTAAGTAACTATAAGGCTATTGCCTTTGCTTATTCTAGGTAGCCTAGGGCATTCTTTAGCCTTTTTTATATAGGCGTAGTAGTAGCACGCTCTTGTTATGTCTTATATAGTAGAAAATTATATGTTTAACTATTTATTTATGCTATCTATAGAGGCATTCTCTAGAGATCCCTAGTATTCTATAGTACGCTAGCTAGTAGTTAAGTCTAATTGCTTCTATATAGAGCAAGAAAGCAGTGTTAATTCTACTTTTAAAAGTTATTATATAGCTATTAGAGGCGTTTAGTCTATAGTTTTGTCTAGGTTATTTCCTTCCTTTTCCTGCCTTTATGTTTCTAGGCCTGTTTCTATTTAAGGTCTTCTCTTTATTAGATTACTATATAGGTACTTGTCTATAGTTATCTAGTCTATTAGCTATATGTTAAGTTGCCTTTAGCGTGCTAGCGTACTGCTTAGTATGCTTGCTATTTATATACTTAAGTAATAAAGTTGTCTGCTTTTGCTTTTATTGCTTTGCTCTACGTAGCTAGGCGTAGCGCTATTATATTGCTTTCTATTATCTTAGTAACCTCTATATAGTTTATACTATTTGCTAGGCGTTCTAGTCTATAGCTCTATTACTTAATTGCCTATTAGAACGCTTATGTCTTAACCTAGAGAGAGAGAGGCTATGCCTACTTTCTGCTTAATAGCTATGCTTAGGGTACCTTTATATGCTCTAGTAATCTACTTAAGACATTTTTCTATTTTTAGAAGTAGCTCTATTATGCTTATAGCTATTAATTTCTATTAAGTTACTATCTCTATACCTACGCTCTATATATTATTGCTAGTTATACTACTGCTATATAGATAAGTTTTAACTATTATATTAATAGGCTCTATGTTAATGCTATAATATATGCTATTATGTTAAATAAGCTCTTGCTATTCTATGCTGCCTTTTAGGTATGCTCTTTCTATTATATTTTAGGTCTACCTATATGCCTAAGATCTAGATAGACTTTATATAGAGCTCTGCCTTATTACT
The DNA here is from genome assembly GCA_002105025.1 of Clohesyomyces aquaticus. Classification (NCBI taxonomy): domain Eukaryota; kingdom Fungi; phylum Ascomycota; class Dothideomycetes; order Pleosporales; family Lindgomycetaceae; genus Clohesyomyces; species Clohesyomyces aquaticus. Next base: position 62,207 of record MCFA01000219.1, read on the forward strand.
AGGAATATAAACAGTACTTACTAGGTCCTTACGTTAGCCTTGCCTCCTAGTAAAGTGCATGAGCTAGTACTTGTCTAGAGCAAACTTAGCTCTATAGCGCTTTGCCTATGCTACGTACTTGTTATAGGCTATAGTAAGTCTCTAGTAGTTATTTGCTGCTATGTTTCTCTAGGCTACTAGCGTAGTGTTATTAATAAATCTAAATCTAAATACGTTATTACTTTCTAGTTATTTAAATTCTTCTAGTAGCTCTATAATAAAAAAAGGAATAGTATTAGAGATAAAGAGAACCCCTATAGAATCCCTACGTTTACCTATATCCTCTAGCTTATATACCTAGCAAACATAATTTATATAGTTTGTTTGCTAAGGAAGTTCTCTATAAACTATATAGTCTATAGTAGTATGCCCTTGTTCTAGAGTATATATAGTAGTCTAGTATATGCCACGTTATTAAAGGCTTTTATAAGGTTAAGGCCTAGCATTAAAACTACATAGAAAGCCTAGAAGGATATATAGTTTTAATGCTAGGCCTTAACCTTATAGAAGCCTTTAATAACATAGCATATACTAGACTACTAGACTACTATATATACTCTAGAACAAAGGCATACTACTATAGACTATATAGTTTATAGAGGACTTCCTTAGCAAACAAACTATATAAATTACGTTTGCTAAGTTTATAAGCTAGAGAATATAGGTAAACGTAGGGATTCTATAGAGGTTCTCTTTATCTCTAATACTATTCCTTTTCTTTATTATAGAGCTACTAGAAGAATTTAAATAACTAGAAAGTAATAACGTATTTAGATTTAGATTTATTAATAACACTACGCTAGTAGCCTAGAGAAACATAGCAGCAGATAACTACTAGAGACTTACTATAGCCTATAATAAGTACGTAGCATAGGTAAAGCGCTATAGAGCTAAGTTTGCTCTAGACAAGTACTAGCTTATGCACTTTACTAGGAAGCAAGGCTAACATAAGGACCTAGTAAGTACTATTTATATTCCTAGTAACAAGGTAGAGCTCTATATAAAGTCTATCTAGATCTTAGGCATATAGGTAGACCTAAAACTATAATAGAAAGAGCATACCTAAAAGGCAGCATAGAATAGCAAGAGCTTATTTAACGTAATAGCATATATTATTATTATTATTATTATTCGATCTATTTACTATCTAATTCAAGCTCTAGTAGCTTATATAGACTTTTGCTATAATTTACACTAGGTGAACAAAAAACCCCCTGTTAGCTAGTCGTAGAAGCAGCTCCTAAGGGCTTGCCTATACTAGGGGAAAAACACCTTTCGCTAATGTGCTATATATGCGTCCCTGGGCAAGCGCAGGCGTAACGCCTGCACTAGTAGGGTGCTATTGTCCTCTAGCCTTAACTGCCTACTCTGTCTCTCTTTCTTTAGCCTTAGTTATATATGCCTTTAGTGTCTAGCGTCCTTTATACCTAGTATGTTACATATGTCTGTCTCTACTCTCCCTCTCTCCTCTCTATGCTCTGTTAGTATAGGCTCCGCGTCTACTGTTCTCCTAGCGCCTGTCGTTGCGACATGATGTCTAGACTGCTGTTGTAACATGACTGTCCGTCCCGTAGGACCCTCCTCTTCTACGCAGAGCAGGATCTCTGCCTCTAGTTAGTATCAGGTGTCTGTTACCCTAGGGTCCTAGCCTAGGTTCTCTCCTGTAGGAGAGAGTGACGATCTACGTCTTATGATTATAGTTATCTAGCTTAGCGTAGTCATAGAGGCAAGAGGCAGTGAGAGGTTCGTCTAGCCTAGGATAAGAGGTCTGCCTAGGCTGCTATTTTGTCCGCGTATAGAGGGAACAGGGTGTAGAGGTTATATTTTAAGCGTTTATTATATAGTTGCTATAGGTATGTATGTAGCTGTTAGTTTATAGGGGTTTGTAACTATTTCTAACTGTTATAGGCGTGTTATAGTGCGCGCTGCGTCGCGCGCGGCGGCGGTGAAAACTCTGCTCTGTCTCACCACAGGGCATCGCCACCCGCCGCGCCGCTATCAACACGACGTCTCTGCGCTGGCTCTAATCCCCTCAAGGATCAGGTTCCCAGGCTTCACCACGTGGAGGTGCAGAGTCCAATTTCGAAGCCTATAGCATATATTATAGCATTAACATAGAGCCTATTAATATAATAGTTAAAACTTATCTATATAGTAGTAGTATAACTAGCAATAATATATAGAGCGTAAGTATAGAGATAGCAACTTAATAGAAGATTAATAGCTATAAGCATAATAGAGCTACTTCTAAAAATATAGAAGAAATGTCTTAGGTAGATTACTAGAGCATATAAAGGTACCCTAAGCATAGCTATTAAGCAGAAAGTAGGCATAGCTCTACTCTCTCTCTAGGTTAAGACATAAGCGTTCTAATAGGCAATTAAGTAATAGAGCTATAGACTAGAACGCCTAGCAAACAGTATAAACTATATAGAGGTTACTAAGATAATAGAGAAGCAATATAATAGCGCTACGCCTAGCTATATAGAGCAAAGCAACAAAAGCAAAAGCAGACAACCTTATTACTTAAGTATATAAATAGTAAGCATACTAAGCAGTACGCTAGCATGCTAAAGGCAACTTAACACGTAGCTAATAGACTAGACAACTATAGACAAGTACCTATATAGTAATCTAATAAAAAAAAGACCTTAAATAGAAACAAGCCTAAAAACATAAAGGCAGGAAAAGAAAGGAAATAACCTAGACAGAACTATAAACTAAACGCCTCTAACAGCTATATAATAACCTTTTAAAAGTAGAATTAATAGCGCTCTTCTTGCTCTATATAGAGGCAATTAGACTTAACTGCTAGCTAGCGTACTATAGAATACTAAGGATCTCTAGAGAATGCCTCTATAGATAGCATAAACAAATAGTTAAACATATAATTTTCTACTATATAAGACATAACAAGAGCACGCTACTACTATGCCTATATAACAAAAGGCTAAAGAATGCCTTAGGCTACTTAAAATAAGCAAAGGTAATAGCCTTATAGTTGCTTAAGCAAAGAGTTCTAAAATAGTTTAAAGTAGCCTAGGACTTAGCCCTAGAGAATTATATAACATACTAAGAGATCTAGAGACTATTAAGCTAAATAGACCCTTAAAAAACGCTGCCCTAACGCTACTATAACGCTAGCATAACGCTACTAAAGACTGCTAGACTACTTCTTATATAAATACCTCTCTCTTTCTTTCTATTTCTTACTTTCTCTTTCTTTTTCTCTTTTAAGCCCTTTACTAAGGGCAAGTATAATAGCAAAGGTAGTTAAAATAAAAGAAAAACATAGTACTCTTATAAGCTAAAAGCAAGGAGAACGTAAATATAGTATATAGAAAGTTTTTCTCTATATATAAGTTTTATTCTATAGCAAAAGTCTATATAAGCTACTATAGCTTAAAATAGATAGTAAATAGATTAAATAATAATAATAACTAAGCTAAATTAATCTACGCCTACTCTTAACTTAAAAATAACTCTATTACTCTAGTTAACCTATTACTAAAAGTTAATATCTATATAGTAGAATAACTTATTAGCTTTTTAAAAGTAACGTATAGCAACCTAAATAAGGCTCTAATAGCTTAAAGCAAACTAAACTCTTTTAAGCAAAGAAAACGCTTTTTCTTTCTATACTTTATAGAGTTCTAATAACTAGCTGCTAATACCTAGATTAATAAATAAAAATTAATAGCTGCTCTTTAACGCTTGCTTTCTAATAAAATATGTTAAGTAATAGTTAGAGTATAAATCCTAGAAAACCTAAACAACTACGTAAATTTAATCTCTAGCTATAACAATAATTTATAGTACCTGCTTAGAGCTTATCTAACGTATGCTTAGAGAGACTCTAACGCTATAGATATTAATACTACTACCTACTACTAACTTATAAGCTCTAAGAAATAAGAGAAACGTATAAAGAGTAGCTATTATTTTAACTATAACAAGAAGTATTATATTATAAGAGACTACCCTAGGGTCTAGCACTAAATTAAATAGATAAGCGCCTAATCTACTAGCAGCTTCTCTTACGTAACTAAATAAACTAAATAACGCTTAGAGAAAGGCAGCGCCTTTTAAAGCCCTTTACGTAAAAGATAGTCTAGTAAGTTTTAAAGCTCTTTACATAGAAGATAGTCTAGCAAGGGAAAAGAAAAGTCCTAGCAATAAGTTACTTACTAAGACTATATATAGTTATATAAAATCTCTATTAACCTATATATGTTAACTAATACTAATATAGAAACGTAAAAAATTTAAAGCATTAAAAAACGCGTTGAAACGACATAAATTCATTAAGCAAAACGCCTATAGTACTGTCCCTAGCTACGCAAGCAGTAGGAACAATAGTAAAATAGTATAGCAACGTAATAGCGCTGCTATACTATAGTTAACATGCTAACGCGTTAGCAAGAGGAACATATTACCTACTTACATAACGTAACAGAGAACAAAACAAAGTATACCCTAACACTATAAAAAAGCTAATAAAAATACTAGAGGCTATAGAGAGAGAAAGGAACAAGAGAGTAAAGGCGTTAACGCGCTAGGCAAGAGAGGTAGTAGAGAGAATAGAGAAACAGCTCCACGTCTAGAAAACATGTAACAAGATTCTCTAACACGTAAAGAAGACTAAAGCTAAGGCTAACAGCAACCTGCTAGCGACTTAACAATAGGCAGATGTTATAGCGTAGGCTATGTAGCTAGCTGCCCCTAAACTAATTATTTAGGCTAGAATTAACAACGTGACTAACAAGACTTTAAGCAAGATCCTTAAGATTATCTAACTAGCTATCCCTAACGCTATTGCTGTCTACTATTATAAGAGCAGAAACATAGACATACGCCTTAAGTCATAAGCCTAGCAAGACGCTATTATAGCATCGCTAGACCCCTAGGGAATATAGCTCCTTAGGAAGGCGTACCTAGTAGAGGTCCCTAGTATGCTATATACTCTTCTAGTTAAGAATAGCTAATCTATAGATAACTCTAACATTATATAAAACCTTAAGAAATTATTATAAAGACTCTATAGCATAACTAAGATCTTGTTAATATATTAGCTACGTAACCCTAACGCGCTCTAAAACGCTAAGGAGATAACATATAAAAAACAAGAGGTTCCCTTGTTATAGAAGTAAATACGTAGGCTAAACAAGAAAGAATTATTTAAAGCAGAATTGTTATTAGAGTAGAATACTTTAAGGCTAGAATTTATAACAGCAACTTAGCACTAAAACAATGCTACTAATATAGCACGTAGAGACATAAATAGGGCGCCTACGCAAAGGCAGCAAAATGTATATAGTACGCTAGCGACTATAATATAAAACAATGCAAAGCTAGCTACGTATGCTATACTAACTATAGACAGACATATAGAGCGTAGTAGATAAGGCGTGCCTAGCGTTTACGCAGTACAAAACAGGCATATAGAAGCTAAGGATAGAACTAGCTATTAGGTCTAACCTAGCTAGAAATAGAGGCAAACAAAACAGCAGGCTAATTATAGTCCTTTCCCTAGGCAAACGTAACCTAAACAATAGAGAGACCTAACTACTATAGGAGAAAGGCTAACCTATAGAGGTAGCACGCGTAGCGTGCTAAGCGACATTAGACCTAAGCTAAACTATAATCTTTCTAAATAAGAATAGCAGCTAAATAGAGGACGTTACTCTATTATAATAATAAAAGTACTAACAATACTCTAATATAACTATAGCATAGGAAACAGAACTAAGACAAGGCCTTTCTTTAACGTAGCAGAGCTAGCAAAACACTACATACTTGCTATATAAGAACTAGCCTAGAACAAACAAACAAAGCAAACGTACTGCCTGCCTAGTTATATACTAGTATATAGAGGCAACAAATAGACAAAAACATGCTTTATAATAAGCATAGCACTAGGCCTTAAGGCATAGAAAAGGACGTATAGCTTAGACAACTTAGAAGCTATTAAACTATAAGCAAAGGACAAGAGGATAGTAATATTTAACGCCTATAACATAACAAACTAACTAACAAACCTTAGTATTATAAACTAACTATAGGAGCAACTTATAAGGACTATAGCAGACTAGATTATAGTCCTTAGAGACTTTAACCTACACTACTAATTATAGAGAGGCATAGAGACATAATGACCTAGCAGTAACACGCCTACTAAACGCTATAGAATTAAAAGGCCTTTAATTATCACCCTAAAGGGCCTACTAACATAGAAACAAGGCGCAAGACAATCTATAATTAACTTAACCTTTATAAGTACTACTCTCGCGTAGCGCCTAGAGCACTACGGACTAGTAGACGAATAGGCACTTATAAAGGACTATATCTCTATATAAATTATAGTTGCCTGCTAAGTTAAACTAACAGCAACGCGACAGCAGTATGCTATTACAAAGATAGACTATAAAAACCTCTATAAGGACCTTATAGAAAGCACCTAGCACTAGCATAATTAACCTCTAGCAGCTTTATAAAAGGCAATCTAACAGGGCATAGAAACCTACTACCTAAGGTCAAGACCTAGCAAATTCGCGTAGAGGTTATAGTCGCCCTAAGCTATAGTATTACTTATAAACGCAAGACGCGCCTAGAGGGAGGTTAATAATACTACATAGAGGAGGCAGAGGAACGCCTGTAAAACATAAGGAAAGCGCTTACTAAGGAAATATAACAAGCTACAGAGCAAGCTAGAGGACATTTGTTAGCAGTCTCTAGACAGTAGCAGCAAAACCTTAAAAAACACTCTAGACATAATAAAATAGAGCAGGGCCTATAAAAAAGGGCCCTACATAGACCTATACCTACTAGCACTATAAAACATAACAACTAAATAGGGGTAGAGGACAGCAAAGGCAAAGCAGCTATCCTTATAAAGAAATTCTTTCTAATAGCAGGGAAGCAGACCTTAGTAACCTTAAAGAGAACTATAGAAGAGCGTAAGCAAAACAACGTACTACTATAAACAAGAAGCAATAAGAATAGCAAGACATAGAACCTTTAACTAAACATAGCCTATATAGACTATAGAGTTATAAAGCAACAAGTATAAGACGTAATACGTAAGCTCCTAAGCAAGAAAGCCCTAGGACTAGACAAAATACTAAACAAAGTCCTTAAAACGCTTAGCAATACTATTAGCAATAACTAGCAAAGCAATTAGCAAGCTATTTAATAGCGCCCCTCTGCTAGAGGGACTTAAAGACACTATTATAGTAGCACTACGTAAACTAGGAAAGAAAGACTACACCCTAGTTAACGCCTATCGCCCTATAGCGCTAGAGAACATAATTGCTAAGCTAGTTAAAACTATTATAGCAGAGCGCCTAGTAGAGGCAGCAGAAGAACACTAACTACTACCCTAGAACTAAATAGGTAGCTAAAAGAAGAGGTCTATAATAAAGCAGTTAAGCTGCTTACTAACGTCGTCTAGACAGCGTAGAAAGCCTAGAAAGAATACGTAGTTTTAATGCTAGGCCTTGACCTTATAGGAGCCTTTAATAACGTAGCATATACTAGACTACTACATATACTCTAGAACAAGGGCATACTACTATAGACTATATAGTTTATAGAGGACTTCCTTAGCAAACGAACTATATAAATTACGTTTGCTAGGTATATAAGCTAGAGATATAGGTAAACGTAGGGATCCTATAGGGGTCTCTCCTGTCCCTAATACTGTTCTCTTCTTTATTATAGAGCTACTAAAGGAATTTAAATAACTAGAAAGCAATAACGTATTTAGATTTAGATTTGTTAACAACACTACGCTAGTAGCCTAGGAAACATAGCAGCAGACAACTGCTAGAGACTTACTATAGCCTATAACAAGTCGTAGCATAGGCAAAGCGCTATAGAGCTAAGTTCGCCCTAGACAAGTACTAGCTTATATACTTCACTAGGAGGCGAGGCTAACGCGAGGACCTAGCGAGTACTGTTTATATCGCTAGAGACAAGGCAGAGCTCTATATAAAGTCTATCTAGATCTTAGGCATATAGGTAGACCTAAAATTATAATAGAAGGAGCATACCTAAAAGGCAGCATAGAACAGCAAGAGCTTATTTAACGTAATAGCATGTATTATAGCATTAACGTAGGGCCTGTTAATATAATAGTTAAAACTTATCTATATAGCAGTAGTATAACTAGCAATAATGTACAGAGCGTAGGTATAGGGATAGCAACTTAACAGAGGAATTAACAGC